>WJFA01000111.1:0-70286 GCA_009870155.1 Pseudobourletiella spinata | reverse complement strand
GGTGGAGTAGGCGGAATATCCGTAGGCAAGTGGGCTAGAGTAGGCGACTGGGGCAGCCAAAGCGCTGTAGGCAACTCCGCGCTTCTTACGTCCGAGCACAAGGGGAGTGGCGGCGTAGGAAACTGGGTGGGTGGAGTAGGCAGAGTAACCGTAGGCAAGTGGGCTGGAGTAGGCGACTGGAGCGGCCAAAGTGCTGTAGGCGAGTCCGCGCTTCTTGCGCCCGAGCACAAGAGGAGCAGCAGCATAGGAAACTGGGTGGGTGGAGTAGGCAGAGTAACCGTAGGCAAGTGGGGTGGAGTAGGCGACTGGGGCGGCCAAAGTGCTGTAGGCCACTCCGCGCTTCTTGCGGCTCTGGCTAGCTGGCTCCTCTGGGGCAGCAGCGGCAGCGGCGGCAGCCTGAGCAACGGCCTGAGCGTGCTCAGCACGGGCCTGAGCAACCTCTGGAGTCTCCGTCACTGGCTCGGGTCCAACGAGAGCTGGAGCGGGCTCGGCAACTGGGCCGACGGGCAGAGCGTTGGACTCGACACGGAATCCGTTGACGGCATCGGCAACGTAGTTGACGCGGACCTCCTTGCCGTTCGGGTCAATGTAAGCATAGGATCCACGCACGTTTCCAAAGGCATCACGGACTTCAGCAGCGGCCTGACCGGGATGGGCATAACCATGGCTGGCTTGTCCCAGCTCATCCTGAGCATGGTACTGGGTCTTGGTCACAGCTGGGGCAACAATGGCTGGGGCGGCATAGGTGACGGCCGGGGCAGCATATTGGTAGTGTCCAGCAAGGCCAAGACCGTTGAGGAGAATCTGGGGCTCGGCACAGGCACAGGCCAAGACGGCGGCGAAAACCACCTTTATTATTAGAGAAAATAATTGGAAATTACTTCAAGCCACACGGGAAAAAGCTTGTGAAGGGCGGATTGGAAATTGGAGCTTTTAAAAAAAGACTTTTGAGAGTCCCACTTACAAAACTCTTCATTTTTCTCCACTCCTTTGAAGCTTTTGGGTCGTTATAGGAGTTAATTGCTGTCTGAAGTCCGAAAACTGATGGATAGCTTCGGCAAGTCTGGAGCTTTTATAGGACGGCCTGAGTTGGTGGTCCACTTTAGGGCAAAATCCAGAATCTCACTCCCCTCCACACAGTCCCTGTCAAGTGCTAAAAATATATTTGGAAAAAATCCTTGCCAATTCCAACCACACGGCGGATTCCTGGACCCACAACAGTATGCATGTGCATAAGCTTATTAGACTTATATAATTACTCAAGTGGGGTCGGAGGGAACGTATGTACATAGTTGTTAAAGGAGTATAATATTAGTTCGGCGAGGGACCACCTCGCCCTCATTGCAGTCATCTAATTGTAGAGATATGAAGGGGATTACTCTTGCGGTGAGCTCAAGAATGTGTGATGTGTGAGTACAACTTGCTCCAGTTAACCTGTCCATATCTGAATTTTAATATTCTCCACTTGGTGCTCACGTATATATAGGAAGTCAGGTGGAGGGGAGATTGGGTTGCTTGATGAGCGTTCTTTTGAAATACAAGTTGATCTTTGCGGAAGACTTTTGTTATCATGACATGAGGTAACAACATATACAGGTTGCTCTTCAAATAAGGCTCTATGTAGGATAGAGACTATTGTTCTTCTTACACTTACTGTCATCTCCGTCGTCTGGGTCTCTCGTAGTGAAAAATATGGCTTGTAAAGTCGACCTTGGGGAGGAACTCTCTGCGGATATTGAGAGGAATGCAGCAGTGTATCAGTGTGTGTGTGTGACCACGCTGTTAACCTGCAGTGCGGTCTGACGTCCAAGATCAGCGGCGTGTAATACGGACGTCTGTCAATACCAAAGCTTTACGGCCAATTATGATTGATTGTTAACAGTGGCGGGGCAAAGTTCTTGGACCGTGACTTTGCCAGTTTTTCAATGTATACAGGGAATGATTTTTTAATTTATTTCCAATTAAGTGCCCTCAATACAAACTGTAATACTAATTAAGGATTGTTACAGCTTCAGTTTTGTTCAAAGCTTCCTCAACTTTTTTTCTGCTTTTTTACGCGCCAAACAGAGTCACGGATTTAAATTAGCATATACAATCAACTGTCATCGGCGCCGTAAGAAGGATGTTAGGGATGGACTGTTACGATGTTTATTGCCGTGGAACTGGCTTAAGGGTTGAGGAGAGTGTGCCATAAGGGAGGCTAAAATTTGGGATTTAGACGGTGGGATTTTTCCCGAGGGACTCTTGCTAACTTTGCAATAATGGAGTGAGTTGCCTGCTGGAGGCTGCGATCTGGTATAGGAAGGACTTCATATTTGGAAAAAATGAAATCATTGATTTACGATGTCGAAGACGCTGAGCAAAGGAATAAAGTCGTAAAACATTGTTGTATTATACGTTTCCTTGCTTAGATTGTGCTGCGTGTGTGTGCACTGTGCACATCCGTCTGTATAGCATAAACAAATTTATCGCCAATCGGTTACCTCCGGCACCCTCATTATCTGCGGATGCATCAGCTGTACAACGAAGAATGGATCAGAATATTCAAATGAGTGCAAATTACACGCTGTAAGACTATACACACTGACACTTTCACAGTTGTAAAAATACTCTGAAAGAATGCTCCACTTGCTCCAGCAGGTGATCATAATTACAATTATGGATCGCGGACCACGCCTATAGGGTTACAGCACAGTACATCCTTTTGTGACAAGGATACACTATTAAATCCTTATTTCAGATCGTCCGTCCTTGGTCTCTGTCCAAGGAGTTGCTCCTGGGAATGGCAAATTAATTCAGGGCAGTTTTATGAGGACATGTGTACTGAGACCGCACTTTCAGTACAATATCCTCAAATAATTTTTAACATTGTGATAAATTCTCCCCAATCTGTTCCACTTCTCTTGCCGGGAAATTTAAATTTAATAAATGAAGGGAAAACATATTTTAATCACTTAATTTAATATTTTATATTTAATTTCTGCATTGGCAGAAAATTTGAAAAATGGCATGGATAACAAAATTACAACAGGGAAACGTCTGACTGCTCTACTGTGTACTGAACATCCGAAGTTCGTGAAAAATTCATGTTTGAAAAATAACGTGAGTGAACGCATACGATAAGAAGAATGAAAGGTGATCACAAAAAAATGAAAAACTAACTGCCGGTATTTTAGCTCGTAGTGTGAATATTTTTGTGACCACAAAAAATTATTAATCCTAACCACGCCCACCTTTAACACAATAAAATGCGATTAGCATTTTAATAATTGTTTTAGGTTATCGCTCTGGAGATTGTAATTGACTAGCTAGGTCCAGTCTGGAAAACTGACTTCAAGGGGGGACACATGGCTCAAAATGCTGGGCATGTATAATGACAATCTCAGTATAGTCACGTTCTCTCGTTCACAGCATAATGTGGAAAAAATGTGTCAATTCCACTTGTTCTGCCTCCAATCCATAAATTAGTGTCAGATATACTTGGGGTATCTCCAAGTGTTGACGGGGTGTTATAGGAAAAAATGTGCCATGTAAATGGCCCTCGAATCAATACAAATACCACGATACAGATTTGGCTAAAATATTTGACGGTGTCCGGTACTCTGGATATATGAGTACATATTATGGAGCAAATAGAAAAATTCTGAGATGACGGATTACATTTCAATATGTTTGACATGTTGAAGCGTACGCGGTGTACAAACTTGTTTGATGGATCAAAGATCACTTATTAAAAGCATTTGATTGTAGTGAATTAGACCTGTCCTACAAAATTATTGATTGCAGCCTTGATCAGGACCGGATTCTGACTGAATTCGGTTTCTTTTGTGAGAAGCTTATATTTAAAGGAAAACTGGTTTTACGCTTGGCGACGGAGAGCAAAAACATTATGTCAGTCTGCGGTATGCAAACTTTGAGAACCACAAAGTGAATCAGTTCATATTCTCCTGTAATAAATGGTACTGATTCATCATGGCTGAATTCTGCAGTAAGTTAGTGAGGGTGATGCTACAAATCAGTACAGAGCAAGACAGAATGTCCAGCGACGCCGATATACAGCAAATCACATGCCAGTTTATTTCGCGAGGGCCCGTATTACAAACGCTGTGCACAGCTATAAAGTGAATTCGAGGTTGCATGGGTTGCCCCAGAATATTGGTGACAACAGAAGTAACTGAGTTTTCTACATTACAATGGTATTTAAGATCCCTATGCTAGTAAATCCAAGAAGAAGCCTGTCAAAAGTATCCGTATTTAATACAGCCTATTCATAAAAATGCAATTTGAAAGTCCACAGGGATAAAAAATGGCAGACTGAAAGCTTTACGGGAAAAATTGCCTACAAAAATGGCATTTTCTTCTCTACAATAATACACATGAAGTTTGTCTATGACACCCTTCATTTGGTCACTAATCCGATCGAAACGAAACCACCCGAGAGATTGTTATGGCAATTACTTTGTACTATGAGGTCGGAACAAATCCACCAGCCATTTAATATCACAGTACTCCTCATACGCACAAGTGTTTCACTTCGCGCATCCACGACTATATAAGTACAAAGCTTAGTTGGGGTTGAAAATTGGAACGAACACAAGTAATACACGGCAATATCGCGGGTGTGTAATACGGGCCACCCAAAAGTCAAAAGGATGGCAAGGCTCGAATTCCCAATATTACAATTCCTAACCTCACACTCGGTCCGATATTCGTAAAATCCCGTTTATTGAGCATTTGAAACGGAAAAGCATCTTGTGGTGTGACCTGTGACCGTGCCGGTGCCTTATGATTTACCAACAGATTTACAACTCAACCAATAAGAAATTAGGTATCAATTAATTTCGACAGAGACATTATATTATTTTGAAACTTGGCACAGTTATCTCTATACGGAGTCAACCCACGGATATGCTAGGAATATCCACAGATGCCCTCGGGGCATCTGAGCCCTCGAGAATCCCTGGAGCCTCTCCAGTGTCTCCTGGTGGTGCAGTTTCCTCTACTCCAGTATCCAAATCCTGTGTAGCTCCAGCTCCAGCACCTTCATCGCCAAAGTACTGTTCGAAGTGAGCTTCTTCAGCTGCACTATCCTTCATTCGCTTTTTATAGCCTGGAATCAGACCCTCCAGAAGCATTTCAATCTAGTCAAATTTAAATCCAATGGAAATTACAAACACTTTAACCTAAGTCATTTAATGTTTGCACATTTCAGTCCGTCGATAGGAGCAAAATGGGTTCCCTCACCTGCTCTTCTTCAGTCTTTGGCTGCGGTGGGAAGTCACGCAATCCATACAACGTAACGGCACCTTCATCATCTCCCAGAATGACAGACTGGAAAATCAGAAGAGCCACAATGTGTGTCGTCCCGAATATACATTTTCTACGCGGGCAATATTTTTACCACATACGTTGAGGTACGGTGAGTACACAGCTCGTCGAAAGGCAACCGCAAATGGGGGAGTGAACTGGACCACGGGCTCCAGTGTGTTCAAAGTCAAATCCCACACTTCCACATGGAACTCACTCGCACAAACGAAGACCGAGGCCATCGTTGGGCAACAGGTCACATCAAACATGGCTCGCTAGAAATTGAATGCTATTTTGAATGTAAATTGAAAGTCATTTTACGTCAACTTTGGTGACTTACCAAACCAGTTTGCATGGACAGAAGAGGTGCGTGGGTCCCCTCCCGCCAAACCTTGACACTCCAGTCCCCCGAAGCGCTCACAAAGATGGTTTTATCAAAGGAATTGAACACGATCCGGTACACTGGTCCAGAATGACCCACATAAGTCCCGAGAAATTGCTCCGTAAATGAAGTTGAACACTGTAGATATTCCCAGAGAGTTTATTATACTCCTGATTGAGATTATTCAATAGTCTTCATCCAAATTATAATAATAATACCTTGTGTATGAACCCTTCCTCCGTCCCAATCAAATATTGCGTCCAGTCATTTGGATAGAAGCACAAGGAAAAAGCAACTGCCAAATTTGAAGTGAGAGCCTCCGCCCGCTTTTCCCGCCTTCCAGGTATCTTCAATGGGGATCGTCGCACTCGCAGCATAACTATGGAATAAATGCGTATAAGCTCACATTCGAACAGAATTAGCACGTACAAAAACTCACCAGTGGAATCAAAACCCTTTGTCGACGTCCACCTATTCAGCTTCCCGTCATCTCCCAGCGATAGTAAAATCTCGTTCACGGAACCTGTTGTAGCCATTTCAGTTTCCTGAAACCAACACACTTGCCAAATGGGACCCTCATGTTTATCGGGTGATTCTCTGAAATAGCGTGAATCCAAATTAGTAAATTATAGATTCCTAAATGTTTCAAAAAATATTTTTTACAGGGTAGAAGAGAGCGCCAGGGGAGTGTAACTTCGAACATCATACACAACCAGGTTTCCATCCAGTGTCCCAATGGCCAGCAAGTACGGCGTCATGGTGGCAAATGCAAGACAAGTGACGGGCGACCGGAACTCGTAGATTCGCTCCGGATAAAGTGTGTTCTTGGCGGACCACACGCAGACGACGCCTTCCTCGTCATCCCCGAAACGGTGAGTTCCATACGCCGCCGCTATAATATTCTACATAAACCGAATACGGAGTAAAAATACGCCACATGAAGTCAAAAAATGCTTTCACTGAATCACATCAACTTACTCCATTTTTAGGATGAAGCGCAATGTCTGTGATTTCTCGCCCCTTCGTCACATTTGTCTTGAGTGACCAGTACCGCTTGATGTTCGGGCCCAAATCAAGCTGAGTTTGTTTCCCGCGTGTGTCCTCGATCAAGTTGAAAAAGTGGGGTTCTGATGCCAACGAGTAAGTTGGATTTTAGTTATTTAAAAAAAATCGAAATTTATTATTCAGATTCTTACTATTTTCCTTCTTGTCATCCGCATCTCGATTGGCATTGAGAATGGGAAACCCACGCATGTCCGCTTGATTGTCCTGCATGAAGTCCATGCTAATCAGACGGTCGAGGAATATGACGGCCGTTGAAATATCGGGTAAGACGGTGAGCGAAGCCTCCGCTGCTTTCTTCTGTTGGCGCTCGTAAATTTCTATGTGAAATAAGCGCATGAGCTTTTTAATAAACAAATGTTAAAGTAAATAAATTGGAATTAAATTCAAATTAAATGTTGCAAAAAATAAAATTTAGATCAAGTTTTAAAATGGATAAATTTAAATTAAATTTTTATTAAAAAAATTTGAGCACAGATCTGTCTCAATACCTAACCTTCTAGGGGTACGACAGTGTCAAACTCCTCCTCATTATCCGTTAGTTCAAATTCCCATTCCTCCACATCCCGATAGCCAGCGGGATCATCCTCTTCGTCTTCGTCGTCATAACTCCCTCCATATTTTTTCCAATCAATGGCCGTTGCCATAGGTAACATGTCCTCATCGTCCGAGTCATCATCCTCATCTTTTTTAATGGCGATGGCATCCCGCTCTAATTTCATCTTCTCTTGATGTGCTCGAATTTGGGCTGCCTCTATTAGGAAAATTTTATTGACAAAGCTAATTAGATCCGTTTCACTTGGACATCGCTGTGCTTCTTAAAGCACGAGGACTTTTGTTGAAGATAAGTCATATGACCGCTACTACCTTCTTCCCGTACTTTCCGCTTCGCCTCCGCCTCGTAATATTCTTCATACTCATCCTCGATCATGTAGTAATTTGCCTGGACGCCCACATCGCAGGCAAGCGGTGATCTGTACTCCGTATATTGATCCCTCAGCCGGGCTTCGAAGGTCTGCGCAAATCGGTTCGAGTACGCATCCGATTCCAAGTGATGCTGGACCATCTTTGGAAACATGAAAAGAACCCAATTTTGTTTCCTTTTATTTCTCTCTCTTTGCATGCAGCTACTGTCATGGCCGAAACTGTCACTTCCTCACCGAATTGGAAATTCTCTTACTTGTAGGTAGCGCTCATTATTCTTGATGATTCCTTCATATTTCGCTTCCCCTGACTCCAACTCAAACTTCCCGCCCAACTCCAGTGTGAAAGTAGTGTCACATTCTGTGAGGACAACCCTGAACCGAGTTTTTGCTAGGACTGAACCGTCCGGAAAGGTCACGTTCACCGTTCGATGAGTGTATACCTTCTCCTTCTCATCCTCCACTACGAGTTTATCTGAAACAACAAATCGGAAACTCCGACTCCGACTGGTTTGTAACTGTGCCTCTATATCTCAACAGACTTACGAACAACTTGGTAGTCTTCATACAGCTCCGTCTCGGCCAGAAACTCTTCTTCCTCCAAAGTGGTCAGACTGGCATTCCAGCTCATCGGTGGAGACTTACTCGTCTGTTGGTATCGACGGATATCGAAACCAGTCGACGAGATTGGCGCTGATTCCTTCGGAGTCTGAAATATGGGATATTATGCATAAAATCAATACCCCAGAATTCCCTCTCTCTCTCTCTGTTGGTAAGCTTACAATCGGCACTATTTCATCTGAGGCTTTGGTCATGAGAACAGAATAGTTTGGCAGGATCTCTTTCCCCATCCAGTGAGGCAGCGGTGTGCATTCAACACCATCGTCAATAATCTGCAAATATGAAATTAATTTCCCCAAGCACTTGAAATGAAATTTCCAAATCTTTCTCATTTCATTCAATTTTGAGCGATTGTGATCGGTGAGTACATATGGTTAACCATACATCTGGACCGAGCCGAAGTTGGTCCAAAATTTCAAATCCGCTCGCTCGCTTCAGTATCCTTGGTCCCCTGTGAACTTCTTGAGTGACGGCAAATAAATCGAGGAACTCGTCGGATCCCACATTGAACAGTTCCTCGCTGGAAGAATCATCAGAAATGCTACACACTCTCATCTTTAAAAAATAGGCCTGCCTGTACCAAGTGTTACCTTTACCCTTCCTTCTGAGGTTCCTCCCCGTCGCCCTTCCCTTTGGCTCCATTCTGTAGATCTTTGGCACTCTTTATTACCTGCTTCTCCCTACTCCTCTTGTCTCCAATGAGCGAAGCCTTTGAACTCTTGGTCTTATTGGTCTTGAAATCCCCACCGCCAGGAGCAATATTAGCTGCCGACTGGACGGTAGTGGACACGTTGGAAACTTTCCGGCTTTGCATTTTCCAACTGCAATTGTAACAATATGCAATCCCTTGCTCATGGAAATTTTCAAGCTTCAATTTTCAGCAGTAGTTAATTTGTTAGCCACGTATGATAAAATGGGACAAGGTCCTGCAGTTTTATGGGTGAACATGGGGGAGAATTGGCATTTGCCGTCAGTCAAAATGACAGCTACTGAAACTAATGAAATTGTTTTGTTTATGTTGTAGCAGTAAGCAACAAAACCCAATCCGCTTGATTTCCTATGTGTTAACTTTTCCCGCCCTTTTGTTTTGAAACCCGGGACGGGAGCAACGCCGCAAGAAATTTAATCAATGCAATGCAATGAAATGAAAGGCTCTCACCTAATTCTATAGGTTACGCGTTACGCATACAAGTTACCATGGTAACAAACCTTACGAACAAATCAAGGAATTCACCAAAAGGCAGGACGCAGATGCAGATGCAGATGCAGGATGCAGTATGCACTGTCGTGTGTCGTGTGGTGCGAAGACAAAATGTTTATTTTCTCTCTCTAAAAACACATAAGAATGAAAAGCTTATACATTATACTCAATCAATCTCACCACATGATTCAACAAATAACATACAGGCACTAGTAGCATCCCTCATCATGTATCTTGTCTTACAAATTTGAAATATACGTTCACATAAATAAAGACAAAGCATGAATAAATCAAGTTAAATGTAGTCAAAACGAACAAGATTTGAGTCCCTAGAAGGATTTATCGAGTTGTTCTATTGAAACCCATACATTTGTAAGTAAATATACATTTGCAAATAATTATATTTGGAATATACGAAACAATCTACTCCGACTCTGATGATGAATGGCGATCCCTTCCTCCGCCGCCCTTCACATGGACCGTAAACTTGTACTCCTGATCGCAGCCCATGTACGCATCACTCATAAAGTACAGCGTGTACGTATGTTCACCTGGATAGAAAAAAGTCATCAGGGTCAGTCCTTCAGATTCATAAGAAAACTCAAGCCAATAATACATGAACCAAAATGCATAAAATACCTGGGCTCGGGGCTACAAAGTCAAGTTTGACCTTGGACTTCTGCTGGAGGGTCAACCTCTTGATGGAGAGGAGGGAATTGGTTTTGGGATCCCCAATAACGACCCACCAGCCCTCCTCCCTCTTCTGTGGGTAGTAGGGGGCAATGACGGGGCCGACCACCTCATCCTCCCGCTCCAACTGAACCGTGACATTGATGCTCGAGCCGGCCTTGATCCGGTCCTTGTTCTCCACCTCGTAGGTCAACTCAATGTTGGGGTATCTGTTGCAGAAGCGGGCCACGTCGCTCATCTGTGCCGGGGATAAGTTCTCCAGCAGCCCGTTCCGATCCTCATCCTCCAGCTCCATCAAGTCGAACACGGTCTCCACCCCCTGAAATTCCAGACAAAAGTTGATTGGCAATCCTGTGAGTACCGCACATAACTGCTCACTCTCATCTTCACAAAATTTCCCCTATGAATAAGGATGAGGCCCAAACCTTCTCCCCGCATCGTTTGATGATATCCGAGGTGAAATGTGGGATCTGTTTCAGGTAGGAATCCTTTGCCCACATTGCCTGCGTCACCATCTGAGCCAGCTCCATGGAGGCGACTGCAGGGGATAGCCACCCATTCGAACTCAAAACGTCCACGCAGGCTTGAATCAAGCGAATAGCCTTGAAAAAAAATAGAATTCCATTAATATTACTAATTTAAAGAATCATTTCCACCTACCAATTACTTTTCCAGAGCAAGTCTCACCTTGGACAGGACAACCTCCGTGTCCTGTTGCAACTCCGCACTGAGCTGGATCCTGCACAGGTGGGCCTGCAACAGGATATTTGCCTTTACGTTGGGATCCGTAAACTTGATTTGACTCGAGCTGGACGAGGGTTTGTTCGGCAGCCGAGTGGCCAAAGCCTGGAGCACAGACTCCTCATGATGCCGGATTTGGAGGGAGGAGTACTCAAAGGAGGAGCTGATAATATCCAACAATCCGCGCAACTTTGTCTTAGCCGTTAGGGACATGCTGAACAACTCTGAAATTTTAAAAAATAACATGGTACATTTCAAAGTCTAAAAAATGACAATCCCGTATCTATAAGCCGTTATCCAGCGCAGTGTGCTTACCAATCGTAGTGTAGTTGATGTAGTAATAGGCAGCGATCATGCCCAGATTCAGCGGGCTCGTGTCCATTTCATCCTCGATGGCAATACACTTGGACTGCTCAAGATCATTAAGCGTCGTCTCTACCAGCTCGGACAGGTGATCCGACAAGTGCCGATGTGTCACGCCCTGGAGGTTGTAGTAGTTAGGATTCTGAGTCATCCGCCGGTAGATGAATGTCCACGTGAGGTAGTCCACCGCATCCTGCTTGTTCTCGATCGTCTTCGTCACAATCTCCGCATTGAAATGGTCGTGGAGGCAGTGATCCAAGTGGCTCTGGAAAGTGTTTGGAATTATAATTGGTCAACCATTATTGATTCCAACAGAGTATATAATAAAATTAATTGCTAAAAATAAAGCGAAAAAGTAAATGATTAAAACTAAATAATTCCATCCAAAATAAAAAATATTATTATAATTTATTAAATAAATGTTAAAAATTAAATAATTCAATATGAAATGAAACATAAACAATTAAATACAAGTCAAAAAAATACATAATTCATTTAAAAATGAAAAAAAATATAAATCAACCATAGCATGGAAAAAATGTAAAATTATTTAAAAAAACAAAACTTACTTCCACGGGGAGCGGATCATTGAGAAACTTTTTGAAGAATTCCTTCTTGGAAGTTTGACACATGATGACAACCTTGGAGTCATCATCCTCCAGCGGCCTATTCGCCCGCCCCATCATGCGGAGCACATCCGTGATGGCGTAGTCCTCATATGCGTGGATCTTCCCGTTGTACACCTGAGTGTCCATCACGATCACCAAGTGGGAGTGGAACGGGATGGAGTAGGAGACGGAGCGGGTGGCGACGACCACCTGGATCGCCCCCGAGTTGAACAGGGTCGTGATAATGTGTTTGTCCGTCGCGGAGGTTCCCTCATGGACGTAGCCCACCCCCTGGCTCAGCGTGTCCTTCAACGTCGCATCCTGCACCTTCTCAAAGATCCCCTGGAGGTCATGCCGGGACATGAGGAGGAACTTCTCCGGGGTGTCATCCGCGGCGGCGTAGGAGATGACGTCGTAGGCCGTCAACTTGGCCTGTTTCCGGGACGGGACGAAGATCAGGACAGGCTTGTCGGGGGAGAGCTTGATGATGGAGTTGTAGACGGGCTTGGACATGGCGGCGAGGCGGGAGGCATTGTGGGAGATGTTGTAGCCTTGGATGTGGAGCTCCATGGGGAGCGGTCGGACAGAGGGGTGGAAGTTGAAGGCATGGGTGGGGGGGCAGCCGAGCCACTGGGAAACGTCCCGGGCGTTGCTCAGAGATGTGGAGAGGGAGAGGATCCGAATCGGTCTCTCTGTTTGGGAGGCAATGTAGCGCATCCGGGAGCAGATGATCTCCAGGACCGGGCCCTCCTCCCCGCCGATCAGCTGCAAGTCATCCACGATGAACAGGTTCACGTTCTGCACGTTCTTCCGCTGCTTCCAACGACGGGAGAGGACGTCCCACTTCTCTGGCGTGCTTATCACCACGTTCCCCTTAGCGAGGAGCTGGTGGGAGGAGGAACAAATGAGCATGAATTTAATTGGTGCGATGGAATTACATGGGATATTAGGTCCACGTTCCATGGAGAATTATTATTGGGGAAACATTTATTGGGAGATATTATTTCCTACCTTCAAATCCGTCCCAGTTTCACCCGTTAGGAGGATCACCTTCTTCCCCAGTTTGGAAAACTTTTCGTGCCACTCATTGTACATGATGTCGGCGAGCTCGTCCTTGGGAGTGATGTAGACGCAGTGATCCTGAGCCTCTTTGGTGAACATGCGCAGGATGGCGAATTCCGCGATGAGCGTCTTCCCCGAGCCTGGTGGCGCCCCGATGAATACGTTGTCATCCGAGTTGTACACGGCATTGAATACTTGCGTCTGGATCGGATTGAACTGAACCAGGTCCTTGTAGAGGGACTCGAAAGAACTGTTTCGCAAAGCTGAGATCTACCATACGATTCAGGGAAAATAATTTCAAAGAAAATCAATTATGCTTCCTCTAACAAGGCGCGAGCTAAGTAGTGCTCAACGTTAAATAAAAATAAATGCATAAAACACACCAAAAAAATTTAAATCCCAAAATTGCACACAAAACATTTAACCTTCCAAAAATAAAATTAATTAATTAAATAGAATTGATGAAAAAATTAAATAAATTCATTACATAAAATTGATAATAAATTAAATTAATTAATTAAATAAAATGGATAAAAAAGTTGAATTAATTTCAACAATGAAATTGATCCAAAAATAAAATTAATATCAAAAATAACTTTTTTACTGCCATTTTAAATTGACTGCGCAACTAAACTACTTACGGGCAAAGGTTGCAGATCCAGGAGTTCCGTCGGCGGTGGATTCTTCTCCGGCAGAATGAGATGGCGGAAGGAGACGGGCAAGATGGTCTCACAGCCAATCCACCGATCACTCACCACCTTGATAAAGTACTGGGGCGGGAGGGGCTCAAATATGGGTACGTAGAACTTGACAATGTGCTCATCCGTCTTGAACCGTTGTTTGAGTACAAAGTGCTCATGGTGCAAGATCACCTCAGAGTCCACATCCTCCACCTACAAAACCAAAAGGTACAATTTCATATGAATTCAAACTACATACAATAGTCCATATTTCCAATCCGCGCCACCAACTTACAATGATCCAAAAAGCGACGGAGCTCCCATGCAATTTCTCATCCCAATCAAAATCCGGTGTGATGGCAAGTTCCACCTTGAGCGTGGACCGAGTCACCGGTTGGATCGTACAGTTGAGATCCACTTTGGGGAGGCTATGTATGTACCGATGGATCGTCTTCCCCAGTTTCGGGATCCGGATCAGTTCCCCCAACTCCAACGGATTGAGGTCGAACAGCCGCTCGAACGGGAGGTTCTTCTTCTCAATCTTCTTGACGACCTCCTCCGGGATTTTGCGGAACTGTCGGAGCGGACACATGCTCTGCCACATCCGCCGGTCGATCATTTTGGCCAACGAGAGGCACTTGTCCGCCAACTGTGCCCAGCCGCGGGAGAGGACGATCTCGAAGATGGCCCGGATGAGCCTGCCTGCGGACTGGGTGACGTATACCATGTCCGCCATGAGGGCAAACCCCTCGAGCTTCAACTGGGAGATGTATGCCTGGAGGAGGATGGAGATCTTCGCGGAAGGCTCCTCCACGCTCTCTTTTATGGGAATCGGGACTCGCTCCATCAACTTCTGTAATTCTAGCTTCTCCTCTTCTCGGACGCCCAAGTTTCGAAATTCACCGCTGAGGGAGAAGACGCGCAGGAGCTCGATCTCGCTCAGGTGTGGCTTCAGTAGCTGGTTGTATGTCTGAATCTGAATGTACACAAATTACGGCAATATTATTATCAGTGAAAATCAGCACGAACTTACTAGCAATCATCACGTCCAACTTTTTTGCACAAATTAAGTCAACACAAGTATAAAAAATCTTAAAAAATACTGCAAATTATTGGCAAGAATCCTGCGAAAATTACTAGAAGTAAAACAAATTATAAAAATCACGTCAAAATTATTAGCAAAAATCCTGGCAAAATCATTATTAAAATTCGCATAAAAATTACTACTAAAATCACATAAAAATTATTTTTAAAAATTCAACGAGCTCAAAATTTACCCCAAAAATACAAAAGACACTTACAGTATCGGACGTAATGTAATAGTGACTCGCAATTCGTCCCAACTCCGTCGGTTGGAAGGCTCCGCTCGTGCGCTCATAGCGAACAAGCCCGCATTTGTCCAGCTTCACCGCCGCCGTATGGATCAGGTTCGCCCGGTGACCCGTCAAGTAGCGGTCATCACCCATGGCGTCCACGGAGTAGGTCTGCGGGCTCTTGAGACTGCGGACGTACAAGTAAGTGTAGCCCAACCAGTCCACGGCATCCTTCACATTCTGCACCCCACCGCTCACAACCTCCGCATTGAGAAGGTCCGGCAACTTGGGGACCATCTGGGACTCGATCGGGAGCTGCTGGTTCAACAGGGAAAGGTAGTAGCGCAACTCGGAGTGGTTCGTAATGAGAATACCTTCGCCCTTGGTGTCATATTGGGGTCGCCCCGCTCGGCCCAGCATTTGGAGCACGTCCAAGGCACCGAGTTCCACCCATCTTCCCTTTTCCGGATTGTAGACTTGAGTGCCCTTGATGATGACGGTGTGGGCGGGGAGGTTGACACCCCAGGCGAGTGTGGCCGTGGAGACGAGCACCTGGATGTGCCGATCCGCAAAGAGATCCTCGACCAGCGTTCGGTCCACTCGGGTCATCCCGGCGTGATGGATGGCGAACCCGTAGGGAAGGAGATCCTTCAGCTCCGCATTCTTCACCTCTTCCGCCTCCTTCCGGAGGACCTCCATCGAGGCACTCCCCTCCCGCAGGAACTGGCCGAGGGTGTCCTTCTCCAGACACATGTCCCGCAGCGCTCGGGCACTCTTCCCTGTTTCCTTCCGGGAGTGAACGAAGATGAGCACTTGGTTCTTCCCGGCATGCTCCATCACCTTCTCGTAGACAATTTCGTTGGTGAGCTGGTAGCGCTTGAGGGCTTTCTTCTCCGTGATCCCAATGTACTGCTGTTCCAGGGGGACGGGGCGGAAGCTGTTGTCAAAGAAGAAGAGGCCGGAGGCAAGGTCCACCCGGAGGAAGGCGGCGACGTCACGGTAGTTGGGCAGGGTGGCCGAGAGGCCCACTATGCGGATCTCCCCTTCCTGGGCGACGGAGCGGAGGGAGCGGGCGACAATGGCTTCCAGGACCGGGCCTCGCTCGTCGTGGAGGAGATGAACTTCGTCAATGATTATGAGGCGGACGAGGGAGAGGATGCTTCGATTCTCCTTGCGGGTGATGACGTCCCACTTCTCGGGGGTGCAAACGATGATTTGAGCCGCGTTGATTTGGTCACGCGTCACGTTCGAGTCTCCCGTCAACTCTATCACGTTGATCTTGTAGGAGGCCAAGCGCTGGAAATTGTGAAAGAAAGCTCACGGTGAGTTAAACGACACAAATTAAGAATCAGATTCAGCAAACTAACTAATCCACCATTTAAAATCTAGCAAACCTAGAGAGAAGTAAAGCATTATTAAATAATTAAAAGTAAGAAAATTATTAAATTGCTAAAATTAATAACATTAATGAAATTAATAAAAGTAACAAAATTAATAAATTGCTAAAATTAACAAGATTAATAAAACTAACAAAAATAATAAATTACTAAAATCAACAAGATCAATCAAAGTTATTAAATTCCTAATATTAACTGAAATGACAAAAGTAACAAAATTAATAAATTACTGAAATTAATAAGAGTAATAAAGTAACGAAATTCATAAATTACTGAAATTAATAAGAGTAATAAAGTAACGAAATTAATAAATTGCTGTAATTAAAAAGATTAATAAAGTAACGAAATTAATAAATTACTCAAATTAATAAGCTTAATAAAAGTAACTTAATCAATGAATTACTAAAATTAATAAATAATGTTGAACACTTCGGCTCACCTTCGAGAAACTCCCGACCATTTCCTGTACCAAGGACCTCATGGGGGCGATGTAGACAACTTTAAAGTCATCCACATTAATCGTTCCGTCCGCATTTATGTTCTTCCCAATCTCCCGCATGACACAGAGGAGAGCGACGTTAGTTTTTCCCGCGCCCTATCAAAACCAAGCACACATCAGTGAACTGATCCCAGAAACGATATTCACAACACATGATACACACGAACAAAAGGTACAACTTTCATACAACAGCCAAATACATACCGTTGGCGCACACAGCAAGAGGTTCTCATCCTTCTCAAGGGCAGCTTTGTAAAGGCGAGACTGAATACGATTGAGACTCTTGAAACCCTCGAAGGCGGGCTGAACATACTTGGGCAATTTATCAATACCAATAAGGCCCTCTTCGGCACCAAAGGGTTTCGGCTTGAGAGCTGGAACATGAACTTCTTCGTAACCTGCAAGGAAATAACCGAGTTAATCGCACGAAAATAAAATTCTGAAACGAGCTCTAACGTAAGTGAGGTGGGTGCGTGGCGTACCTTTCTTCTGTTTCCTGAACGAGCCATCGGGCAGCTGACATTTGTCATTGGCCATGAAATGGGAGCCCTGGGAAAAGGCCATGACCTCCAAGTCAAGAACTTTCCGAGATCCTGGAACCTGACCTGCAATGTTGGCTCCCTCCAACTCCCCCATCTTACTTTCCCGGCTCACGACGGTGGTTTTGCTCGAGGCATCATCCAGAGCCTCGCCCGTTTCCAGCTGACTCAGGATCTTGGAGAGTTCCGGGTCTTGACTCATCTTCTCCTTGATGTAGAGCTTCTCCTTCTCCGTCTGAGCGGTGGCGAGGAGCGTGCAGTACAAAACTGAAACATAAGAGAAAATCCCGGGTTGGTTGTTGGTACACTGGTTTAAATTTTTAGCAGATTTTTTAGTGGTGTGGGAAGTGTAGTGCTAACTCACTCATTTGACGATGCTTCTTAAGAATTCGAATAAAATCAAAACAATCCCTGCCGAGTTCGAGGACAAGTCGATTCTCAAAGTCGAATTCGTCGTGAGCATTCTGGAGAATGTCGAGGACGTCATTGGCCTTTGACTGGGACTTGATGGAGTCCTTGTAGTATTTGGAAAGCTTCCGCTGAATCCAGTAGGCATCAATGTCCAAGGGGTGGAGAGCCTTTTCTTTTTTCGATGACTTGGAGTCATATTCCGTTGCAAGCTGTGAGCAATTAAATACATCTTGTATGATATTTGCATTTCCCAAATGATGCTACAATCTGGTTATAGGAAATGAGATTAATAACTTACGTTCTGAGCCTGAATAGCACTGCTCTCATTAGCTTCAACCCCCTCAATATCCTCCTCATCGTCCTCGTCATTTACTTCCCCAAATGCCTCCTGATCATCCTCCTCCTCAGACTCTTCGAACTGAACGTTGATCCCATAGGTATCATCAATACCTTCTTCACCAACGGCTCCGGCCGCCCCGCCAGAACTTGGCTTCACTTGGAAATCTGTAATCTTCTTCCCCAGGTTCACAAGAAGAGCAAACCGCTCCTCCGGCATGGGCCCCAACAGATTCTCAACCTCTCTCTTCCGCTCCTTATCCTTGAAGCGGTCGTTCTTGAGCACGGCCAAAATCTCATCAGCTGCCCCACACAGGACGTCCCGAGGTTGATCCCCGATGGCAACTTGGATAAAGTTGAGGAGAACATCGTAGGTCTGACGTGTCTCCTGGGTTTTCGGTCGGTACAGGATGGCCCCACCCCCGATATCCCCTCCAATGAACTCGTCATCGAAAACGGAGCTCTGTTTCAGTTTGTACACGGACGTAGTCGCTTCATCACGCTTCATTCGCTTTGCCTTCCGCTCCTCTTTGAGAGCCGGCTTTGTCCGTTGGTACCGGTCACCCATCTTCGTCCCTGTAAGCTTCCCCTGTAAACTGAGAACTTCCCCTGTCGCATCATCCCGGCTGCGACGTTCTATGAGCCGAACATCCGCTTGCAAAACCAAGTTTGAATTCTGGAAAATGAGATAATCGTGAATGCATTTTATTGCGCAGACTTTTGGTTACAAAATCAACTCATAGTTAATCATGAAATGTAATTAAAATAATAAATTCGACTTACGGCTTTGTACTCATACTGAAGGTTTCTTGCCGCATCATCCGCCATGGCGAAACTGTAAATTAATTACAGCCAGGCAAGTGATTTGAAGTTGTGATTCGTCGGTCAGTCGTATGTTAAAATGTATTTCCCACTAAATTCACAATAATTCAAATTTGTTAGACGGGATTTTCCAAAATGAACCACTTTGCAGTAAACTGTCTCGTGTTTTCGTCGTCGTGTCCAGTCGGAATAAATCCGCGTCTCTACGTACTTTTAAATCCTGGCGCGTGCATACATTGGATCATCGAGTTCGGAAAGTCATTGAGTGAAACATCAACATTAATTATTCTCTATGGTTATTAAAGCTAATGCAACAACGTGAGGGACAGCTCTTGAGGATGTTGAGATTTACTATTAATTAATTGAATAATTCGACTTACTACAATTATTACAGTGTCATGATTTTTTCGCGGAACAGTAGAAAGCCATAGCTGAAGTGATTATTAAGGCGGAGTCAGAATTTATGAATCTTCCGAAGTGATGTGTGCATTGTTTCCAAGTTATGGAAAGGGATTAAAGTACATTTCATCTGCGGACGACGTCCTCCCATCTTGAGGAAGTAATATATCAAACATATTAAGAATATTTTTATTTTATTGCAAAACCTGCAACTGTGTAATGTGCGTGGTATAAGGTAATACAATTGGAATTGTAATCCTCTGAGTTTTGTGGGTCGGCTATTCCCATGATATTTACTTTCCAACCGAATCCACAGAACTGAAAGCATAACTTCAGGGTAGAGTAATGCGTATAGTATAATAAATAAAGTATAACTGAATAAATTCAGAAGGTATGAATGACAAAACACATAATTTTTTATTCGTCAAAATCTCTATCCACTGACGTTAATACTACTGCAACGCGCGTTTATCCCTAGTAAAATAGCACGTAATTCATCGTGCCTGCCATGTAGAGACCTCATCAGAGAAATCAGTGTACAAATGCAAATGCAAATGTCGGATGTACAAATCCAAATTCTTTTACCACACAGTGAATCAGTTTTGTTTTTTTCCTTGCATCTGTGTTCTAGGGTTCGGGTTGTGGGTTGTTGACATCTTCCGTGGTCGGCCAGGCTTGTTCTTCCCGATAATGTAAAGTTAGATGTCTCAAATTGGGCTTATTGACGATGTGGAGGCAGGGCTAGTTTCATTATCCTGTCCACCTCCGTCTGAGTCAAAGATTTCCTGGCGTTCCAAATTATCGTCAGTGCTCTGATTAAAAATTCTTCCTACCACCTTCCGCGGTCGGCCACGCTTGCGTTTCTCTGTAGTGTCTACATTTTCCGAAATTTCAGACGTTGACGCCGCAGAGGCTGGGGGGGTTCGTTTACCATTTTGATCTGCATCTGAGTCATCAATTTCCAGGCGTTCCATAGTACTATAATTGTCCTCAATCAAAATTGTTGCCGTCACCTTGCGCGGGCGACCACGCTTGCGTTTTGGGGTCATATCCTCCTTTCGTGGTCGGCCGCGCTTTCGCTTCCCGTTTGTGCTCAAAATAGACTTCTCTAAAATTCCACGCGTTGGCGCTTCAGAGGCTGGAGGAGATCTTATATTTCTTTGACCACCGTCTGAGTCATCCAATCTCTTGCGTTCCAGGTTGCCATTACTGCCCTCAGTCAGAATTGTTGCCGTCACCTTGCGCGGGCGACCACGCTTGCGTTTTGGGGTGGTGTCCTCCTTTCGTGGTCGGCCGCGCTTTCGCTTCCCATGTGTGCTCAAAATAGACTTCTCTAAAATTCCACGCGTTGACGCTGCAGAGGCTAGAGGAGTTCTTATATCTCTTTGACCACCGTCTGAGTCATCCACTCTCTTCCGTGGGCGGCCACGCTTGTGCTTACCGATTTGATCCAAAACCGACTTTTCGAGAACTGCTGATGTTGACACTGTCTCCTTTCGGGGTCGACCGGGCTTAAGTTTCCCAGTTGTAGTCAGTGTTTCTGAAAATTTTGACGTTGACGCTGCAGAGGCTGGGGGAGTTCGAATATCAATTTGACCTTTATCCATTTTCTGGCACTCCAAAGTGTCATCAGTGTCCTCATTCAAAATTGTAGCTGTCACCTTCCGCGGGCGACCACGCTTCCGTTTCGGGGTGGTGTCCTCCTTTCGTGGTCGACCACGCTTTGGCTTCTCAGTTGTGCTCAAAAGAGACTTCTCTAAAATACGAGCTCCTTCATCATTCTGACCTCCATCTGAATCATACACTCTCTTGAGTTCTGAATTACCATCGTCACTCTTAACCGTCGCCACCTTCCGCGGTCGGCCACGCTTGCGCTTTCCAACGGGACCCAAAACTGACTTTTCTGAGACTGCTGATGTTGACGAGTTAAAAATTGTTGCTGTCACCTTCCGTGGGCGACCACGTTTGCGTTTTGGTGTGGTGTCCTCCTTTCGTGGTCGGCCGCGCTTTCGCTTCCCAGTCGTGTTCCAAAATGAATTAGTTGAAATGATAAATGTTGATGCCGCATAGGAAGGACGCACTTTGTCATCACTACGCACTTCATCTGAATCACATAATTCAGGACCTTCCAAATTTTCATTACTTCCACCCTTCTTTATTGTCGCTTCCGATCTGGATCGTCGGCCACGTTTCTCGTTTGGGTTCACCAAGGACTTTTTTACAGCGTCAAAAATTTTTGATGCCGCCGCTGCAATTTTCCGACTTTGACTTGTCGTTTTTAGATTTAGGGGCCGCTTGAATTTCCTCCGTTGCGTGTTCGTTGCTTCCTTGACTCCAGCTGAACTGTTTCCACCATTTTCAGCAGTGGAATCAGAATGAAAACTTGACGCCTCGTCAACGCTTGTTTCCTCACCCTCATCCTCCTCGCTCTTAGGATTTTCACCCCTGGCTTCACCGGCACTTCTCTTTTTCTGTGGTAAATCCTGCTCTAGACTAGATTTCTTCCAGCCGGATCTTCCGGTCAGATTTATTGTCAACACCTCCTGATTATCCTGACCCTCGAACTCTTCCACCTTGAGAGCCTCCTCTTTGTTCGATAGCTTCGAATTATACTCTGTTCCAGACTGTGTAATATTGTGGAATTTTGTTAAAAGTTAACACAACATGTCGTGAAGTAAGTCAAGTCAATACGGGGAAATGTAACTTACGTTTTGAGCCTGAATTCCGCTACTTTCATTAACCTCTAGAATCTCAATATCATTCTCTTGGACCTTATCATTAACGTCACCGAACGCCTCCTGACCATCCTCCTCCTCAGACTCTTCCAACTGACCGTTGATCCGAGAAGTATCTTGAATACCTTCTTCTCCGCTAGCTCCATCCTTCCCGTCTGAACACGGATTCATCTCAAAATCCGTTATCTTCTTGCTCAGGTTAACAAGACGAGAAAACCGCTTTTCTGATATCGGACCCAACAGATTCTCAACCTCTCTTTTCTGCTGCTTTTCCTTGATGCGATCGTTTTTAAGGACGTCCAAGATCTCGTCCGCTGCTCTACACAGGACGTCTCGAGGTTGCTCCTCGATACAGGCTTGGATAACGCTGAGGAGAACTTTGTAGGTTTGACGCGTCTCCTGGGTTTTCGGTCGGTACAGGATGGTTCCACGCCCGATATCACCTTCAATGCACTCATCATGAATGGTGCCAGAGCTCTGTTTCAGTTTGTACACGGAAGTAGTCGCTTCATCACGCTTTGCTTTGTGTTCCTCCTTGAGGGCAGGCTTTGTCCGCTCGTACGCGTCACCCATCTTCTTCCCGGTCACCTTTCCTTCCAAAATGTGAACTTCCCCCGTTATACTATCGTGGCTCCGACGTTTTGCTGGCCCGGCATCCTCTTGAATAATGAAATTGTCTTTCTGGAGTACGAGAAAAATATGAATTATTTATTTATAAATGTGAATATATTACAGGATGTAGATATTTCATAACAATACCAACTAATGCTTAGTAATCAAATGTAATTAAAGTAGAAATTGAGCTAACAATGTTGTATCCACATTTTCAGTTACAAAAGCAGATCATGTTCTATATGCTAGAATTAGATAAAAAATAATATATTCAACTAACGTCTTTGAATATCTCCTCAGGGTTTCTTGGCGCATCATTCGACATGGCGAAACTGTAGACTAATTACAGCGTGCAGGGGAGTTAAAGCTGTACTTCGTCTCGTCAACCAGTCGTATGCTGTAAAACGCGTTCTACAGAAAATTCACGAAAAGCCAAAATGGATACACTGTGTTCCCTAGAATCCACCGCGACATAATAAACTTTCTCGTGGTTTCGGCGTATCTACACAGCGTCAGTGTTTTTCCATTTTCATTTCAAATTTTGAAATTAGCATATGCATATCAGTTTTACGTAGCACATAACTCAGAAACGTCCCATGTAAATCCTTCGGCTCACCGAGTTCGGGAAGCCATTGAGTGACACCTCAAGATGAATTACTCTCTATGGTTTATCAGCCAGGAAAACTTGGAAAAGGAGCAGTACAAGTCAACAGGAGCACTATCAATCTGAACGGAAATGCATAATAGGAACTGTACGACTTGAGGGAAAAACAAACTCCTTTGACTAAACGGGGACCTTAATCATCATTATTTTTTCGTGTATTGTCCGTGTTGTCAGTTAACAACTGGTTAGCTCGCAATAACTGAGTCTCTTCATTTCTGCCATCGGAGAATCCCCTTGAAAGCATGATTAATTTTGTCGTATACTTCAACCTTTTTAGTGAAATGAGTACATAGGAGAATGAACTAACTGAACAGCTGAGCCCTTGGAGTGATCCAGTTTTATTTTTATTGAATTTGTCAAGTCAGTGACAAGTTGAGGTAAGTTATGCTGACATCCTACAGTTGCTGCGTAAAATTGTCACACATAGTTAACCTTGATGTTTGTGTAGGACTAGAAGCAAGAGTGAGTGAAGGAAACCTATCAGCTTACGTGAATACGTGACTGCTTGAACGTAACGTAGGCAAGCCTCAAATGTTGCTAATGACATGAGACTAAAAATATGCCAAAATCTGCAATGTTTAAAGGGGATAGTCTATGTGTTTAAAACTGTTTTGGTCGGTTCTGTCTGCCAGCTCTTAAAGATTCGTAGATGAGATGAAAATTAACTTGGTAAGCGTGTACGATGGTTATTAGGATTAAGTTGCCAGTTATTGGTCCAGCAGCTTTCAAGCGTGTGTGTAGTGTAGTGCAATTCGTTAGAGAGGTGGGGACTGAAAATTTAATTTTAATTACAGTGTTTTACAATGATGGACGATATCCAGCAGGAGAGGCAAGATGTAGCCAATTACCGCGCAGCCATCAGATCAAAAAACTGCAACCGCCATGCTTATGTGAGATTTTTAAATGTTACCCAGAGGAAAGTGGACGTGATATGGATAAACTATGAAGGAGTTCGTGTCAAGTATAAGGTGAGGGTAACTTTGAACTTCGTAATAAAATAATGCGATTATTTAATAGAAATAATTTGAGTCTTACAAATTTTGGCATTTTTATTTTATATTTTGTATTTTGAATTTTAGACATTGGAACCAAACGAGTATTTCGATGTCACTTCATTCGTTAACCATCCATGGATTTTTAGAGACTCGGAAACTCAGACAAAACTAGTAGTTAAGTCTCGAGAAGTTTTTGATTGTCCAGAGGTAAGCCACCCGGATTTTGTATGCATTGATATTACTTAGTTGTCAAAAATGGGTCAACATGAGTTGATCACAATTATTAGTTATGTTTGACTTATTTTATTATACTTTAACTAAAATTTCTATGCTTAATTTCATTTCTAATTAGTATTCTATTTTTAGTATTAGTTTTCTAATTCATAGTGATCATAATTTAAAATAATTTATTTATTATTCCCCCCCCATAGCCCGTCTATGTCAAACTTCGAGAAGGAATGGTCCGCCCGACCCGCTCTCTCGTCACGATCACCCTGCCCGTCTACTCATTGCAGGAATGTGCGATGCAAGCCATTCTGCGAACCCTCCGAAGGCCAGAGGATGCACACCAGTTGGAAATCCCAACAGGGCTTCAAAAGGAACTTCATTACCGCTGCGGTCTAACATCCAGGATGCGAAGACCAACCACTGTCACGCAGTAAAATTCCTACGACAAACCCTTTCAAGTCCACTCGTATCGCGGAATGCCCACTTCCTTCCAACAACTAATACTCTTCCAAATCCACAGCCCCATGAACGAATCATGTTCCCACTCCCATCCAGGGATGTTTTACGTATCATCAAAGATACTTAAAGCATCCTTCCTGGCCTTTGTCAAACTGGAATCATGTCTATACAAAAGATCTGCAAAAGCACACACCTCGCGTGCTGCTGCATGCGAAATTAGCTCTGGTCGATAGTTGGCTTGAATAATTTACATATATTTTTTGTCATTCTGAGGGGAAAGCCTTGTGTACCACCTCACATTTTCAGGAGCGTACTGGCTTTCACCCCACAGAGTCAGGAAAGAGTCATGATGATCATGATCGTAAAGTTTAGCCCATATGTACAGGGTGACTCGGTGTTATATAGATATTGTATATACTAGAATAATATATAGGAAAATACTAGAAAAGTGTATAATATTTTTACTCGTATTTTTATCAGTCTCTAATAGCTTCTCCATTGCAGCTGTCAACGAATACCAAAAATAATGACACCTACATGCATATATATATGTATACACATATTTCTTGTTATTGTCTACGTCTATGTTAATAATAAAGCAGCACCATTATTGTAGTAGATTTAGACACAATATGTGTCTCTGGTCCCCAAGTCATATACATATACAGTTGAACGTCGTCTGGCATCCGCAATGGTGGAGGTTGGTAGAAAGTGAAGCCGCAATTTTGCAACTGTATCCACACACCGTGCTTTTTAATATTGCTCCCTCCACCACTACTTCTTCCGCACACATGTGAAAAGTGAAAATAAAACGGATGCTAGAGGTGTATTACAGAGGTTATTCCACTAACATGAGTTTCGCGGAAGAATCAGATGATGATGGTGATGATGCTGTTGAGAGCCAAGGGTTTGTATGTTGCGTTCCCAATGCACCCACCCGCCAGTGAGCTCAGTAGTGCTCGCTTTGACTATCTCTACAGTCTATCCCACAGTCAAGTCGCGGCATCGGCAGTGCAAGGGGATAAAAGATCCGAGGGAAAAATCGATTTGAAGCTCTTGAAGCGGACAGCAGAGCAGCACTGCTGGCTTTAGCATAGGTTATGCCACAGGATTCAATTACCTGCCTCCAACTCTTTTCCGTGCAGTCAGGAAGCGTATAATAATGTGGAAAAGGGCGTGCAGAACTCTTTTCGGCCGCTGCTGTTGAAAAATGTATCATTCCCCCCCCCCCTTGCGAAACGGTAAAACCATTATAATTGAGCACAAGCTCTCATACTTTACTACACTGTGCTCATCCTTCTCCCAGCCCAAATGACGGGCCATCGTCGTCGTCAGTCAGTGCTCATTGCTAAATGGATTCAGACGGTCGAGAGAGAAGGTGGCAAAAGGAAGAAGACGGCGAGTGAATATAATGGACTGAAAGAGCAGGAGAAGTAAAGTGGAAGATGTGACGAGCCAAAACGAGAGAGTTCATCAGTCAGGAACTGAAGCGTGCATCAGATTGTTGTGGTCCTGTACACACACATACACACTTTACTCACTTCCCCCTCATCATCATCCATACAGTGATGATAAGAACGCTCTTGTTTCACGTTACGTATATCGCATTATAGTTAGTTAGCTAGTCTCATCTTGATACACTCCCATTGGAGTTCACACACGTGGGTTTACCCCGCATCAAGAACAGCAACAACAACAACAACGGCCTTAAATGGGAAGCCTAGTCAACTTTCAGTCGTAAATAAACAGCCCAGTCGTGTTCCTTCCCTCCTTGGGTGACTGAGTGATGAGTGAACGAGGGGGAAAAATGGGGAAATTTGACTTGACCTGACCCCCTCTATTACCATTGTTTCAACCAATGAAACGGTGACAGTATACAATACAGAATGAGTGGTTCAATATCTATGGACGAGTCGGAGCGGTTGCTCCTATCGGAATCCGACGTCATTCATCTGCTGCTGGAATTTCTAAGTGCAAGGGGTTTGACCTCAAGTCAGCTGGAATTGGAGCGGGAGTCCGGGGTTGTGAACGAGGTGATCGGGTCACCGGATTTGATATTTCTGCGATCTTTAGTCGTTGACGGACGGTGGGACGATGCTATTGAATTTCTTCAACCGCTGGAGGAGGCGTTCAGGTCATTTCCGGGGAAGAAAGTTCGGGCGACGATCCTGAAGCATCGCTTCCTTGACATGCTGTCAACTTACACGGCGTCAATTACGAGTGCACCGAATGCTGGAGCTGTGATCAGTAACGGAGCGGATGATAAGTCTCATGTTGTCGAAGAACTGGTCAAGGTGTGTATCGTAATTTGTCTTGGGAAATTAGAGATGAATAATTGTGAATTTTTCAGTTAGGATATGAGTAGTGATTTGAATTAGCAGCATTATAAATTTTCAAATCCAGTTTTTACCGCCTTTCCGCTCCTCTTTATTGTAGTGTGATCAAGTTTTTTCTTCACCGAGGATGACCGGTGGCAATTTTCTTGTTGTGTTTCGGTTGTTGATTTTCCTCAAAGGGGAAGTAACAGTTATATTTTACGATTGGCCCATATTTTTCGTGAGACTTCGAGTACCATTATTGGATATTGGGGAGTTAATTGAATTTTCGTCTTGGTCAGAAGATGAACATAACATAACCGTAATTAAATGAGGAAGACGTGGTGCAGTGCGGGTTCGGGGTGCGTGTGAAGTGGGCTTGCGTATGCAGCGGTGTGGAACGCATAGGCTTTTAATTAGAAAATCATTCGTGCGTTACCGCATACTGCTGTCATTCTGGCGGCACCAAGCTGTAGATCATGATTACATGAGGGCTCTTTGTAGTAGTAGTATTCATTCTTTTCAAGTGCCTTTTGAAGTACGGTTGAGAATGAGCGAGCCATGGGAATCGCAAAAGTGTGACTTAAAGGGATTGAGAAATGAGCGAATCATGGGTATCGCAAAAGTGTGACTTAAGGGGATGAAAATGTGTGAATCATGACATTATTTGTGTGCCTTGAGTTGCGAGTGGGCGAAGGATGCACATCGTTGGTGTGCCCTTCTGGCAGTTGTGAGCTTCTGTAGTGAGCCCGCTGTTTTCTGCGGTTTTTCTTCACTCCGGCGTGCATCATTCGATGAGTCATGGTTCCGTATGTATGTATACTTATACATTTTTGACGTCCTTTGTATTATCCTCACAGGTACTGAACGACTTGGAGGGTTTCTGTGACTCGAAGGAAGAATACTCATCCCTCTGCCTCCTGCTGACCTCACCGACCCGGTTGGCTGAGCACCCAGAATACAAAGACTGGAAGAGCTCGACGGCTCGTCTAGCATGCTTCACTCACCTCAAGCCACTCGTTCAGCGGTTTATCCCCCCGCCGAATGGACCACCAAAGCTTCCTAAAATGGCCACAAATGATCGCCTTGTACAACTTCTCATCAAAGTAAGTGTGTGTGTGATTGGATTGTTGATTTTTTATGGATGAGTATACACATATGAATGAATCACCATCGTCACCATGCTATATCAATATGACTATTGCAGGGGCTTCTGTACGAAACATGTGTGGACTTTTGCCAGTCAAAAGCTATGAAGAATGATGCCCGGGCCGGGCCGGTAGGCCCCCCTACTGACTTTGCCCTCCGCTTCCCCTCCCTCCTAACGGAGTCGACGCTGTCCGAGTCGGATTTAAGTCTATTATCCTGGCTGAGGAGCATCCCGAATCAGACTTTTGGATGTCCATTTCAAAGGCGGAGTTTAAGGGTGGACGTGGAGCCGCTTCCGAAACCTCAGAGAGTACTCATGAACGTGTCCATCATGGATTCCGCCTCCGACCTTTTGAGTAGAAGTATGGCTAGTACGAGCTTCCACTTGAGCTCTTCAGAGGCGCAACAAGCTGATCTGAAGACAATGACGACGTCGGTGGATCGGTTGTTCGGGGATGCCATGCCACAGGATTCCTTCCACCAGAATCAAGTCACAATCATACACGATGCGCGGCATCAGCAACAACAGCAACAACAGGGTCAGATGAACAAGGTTCAGCCACAAAGTTCAATGGGGCGGGTGAGCCAAGTGAGTCAAGGGTCCTTGGGTCAACCGTACCAAACAGGTCAGAGTGGGATAAATAATAACAAGACCACACCGGGCACGACGAGGGCTCACTCCTTAGACTCCAACGCGTCCACTGTTCAGGATGTGGAGGTGGCTGCGAGGGCAAAATTTTTAGCTGTGACCACACTGGAGGATGTACAAGCCGTGAGGTGTGCCGAATTTCATCCCTCTGGGAGGGTGTATGCCATCGGGTCGAATTCGAAGACCCTTCGTGTCTGCGCATATCCGGATCTCATGGAGTTGACGGAGAATCATGTGGCCTACCAACCGACTGTGCTGTTCAAGAGGACCAAACATCATAAAGTAAATACTTTTGTGCCTCATTTCTGTTTCAGATTTACGGAATTACATTTTAATTTGAAATTGGCGCGGGAATTTAATTTGAAATTTATGAAATTCAATTGTATTTATTTTAAGGGCTCAATATACTGCATGGGATGGTCACCGGATGGGAAGTTGTTGGCGACGGGCTCGAATGATAAAACTGTGAAACTTTTACGCTTTGAAGACGTGATGGCCAGTGAGCTGCAGGGATCGCAGGAGGTGGAACTATCTATGCATGATGGGACAGTGCGAGATGTTTGCTTCCTGGAGGAAGCTCATAACAAGTCGTCACTGTTGGTCAGTGGAGGTGCTGGCGATTGCAAGATCTACGTGACTGACTGTGCGACGGCCACACCTTTCCAAGCATTATCAGGGCATACAGGTGCACTTGGGAATTCACTTGAGAATTCTGGTCTGGTGTGGAGATTTGTAATAGTTTTTTTTTTCATTTTTGTAGAAGCCATCCTGTCACTGTACAACTGGGGTGGTCCCCTCTTCTGTTCCGGTTCTCAGGACAAAAGTATTCGATTCTGGGACCTGCGGACTCGTGGCTGCGTGGACGTGATCACACCGCTAACTTCCACTTCCTCCACAAAGTCCGCCGTGGCATCCGTCTGTGTGGAGACCTCAGGAAGACTGCTGATTACAGGCCATGAGGACGCAGCCATCGTTTTGTACGACATCCGCGGTCAGCGACAAGTCCAGTCCATGAAGACCCATTCAGCTGACGTGCGCTCAGTCCGCTTCTCCCCCGCAGCCTACTACCTCCTCTCCGGCGGCTATGACAACCGCCTAGTATTGTCAGATTTGCAAAATGATCTGTCCCTGCCCCTCCCGTCGGTCGTCGTGGCATCCCACCAGGATAAAGTGATCAGCGGTCGGTGGCACCCCACGGAGTTCACCTTCCTTTCCACGAGTGCGGACAAGACGGCAGTTTTATGGGCACTACCACCTGAACCCTAACTATTATACTGTTACCACTAATAATGTTTAATGATACAACTCCTTAACATTTTTCATTTCCCGAGCTTTCGTTCACAATTGAGAATCTCATTTTAATTTTTTTCGGGAGAGGGATTAAGATTTTTTCGCCTTTTACCTGAGACCTTGGACTCTCAGTATTATTATAATTATTATTTTCATTATTGCGTTATTTACCATACACGGAAATCTGCAGGCGGAATATGGAACAAAAGGGGTGAGAGTCGATGAGATGAGTTAGGAAAAATGTTTGATAAACCCAAACCAATGCACCTGAAATGCTTGCCTTGTCATTTGCAAGGCCTGTGAACTTGTGTTCCATGGGCAAAGACAATTATAATTATTATGTCATTGTATCATCCAGTGTGTTTCATTTCAAGTGTGTTATTCTGTTAGAATTGATAGATTATTAATTGTTAATACTATATAACATTGTGCCCGGACTGTTGCTGTTGTCTTGTGTTTAAGCCTTTAAAAATGAGTCAATCATATAGTTGATGGATCAGCGTGCAACGTATAATTATATAAAAATACGTAAAAGGATTTATTGCGTGTCTTTTTTGTGTAACCATACTTATATTATACCGTACATATAGAGTCTCTCGAGCCGCGCTTATATATTAATATTCATTTATGGTCTGATGTGGTGATAAATTTTGTAATTTCCAATGCTAGAAAATTATTTTGAACAAAAACAACGTATGTGCTCATCCTTCGGGCTGTTGCAATAATAATCATAAGAATAAAGCGGACGAACCTAATGCTTTCCATGTAAAATACTCTGGATGGATAATCTTGAGATGCATTATGCATTACCCCGTCCCCTGCCTTTACAATAACACGCATATGAATCAACCGCTGGAAATCCATACCACTTGACAACAGCTTCCAGCATATCTGTGCCTCGGACGAAGATGCCTTCATAAGATAGAAGCTAACGGGAACGGGAAGATCAGTTCGACAAAAAATGGGATACAAACAATACATTGATAGTTGAATAGGGGAAGTCATGCATACAAAAAATATACAAAACCGAACTGCATACCGTACCCGATCGGTATATTGCAAATCAATCATTTTTTCAAAACATAGAGAAAGGATCTAATTGATTCCACAAGCCTAACGTACCGTACTGTATGAATCGACCGGCGGACTGGATAGTAAACAACCCTGTCCGTACTTACGGACAGTTAAAATCTTTCCTCTACTACATAAGATTTCATCTTGTTTACGAAGTGTTTTCCCAAAAATACCGTAAATATAAATTCAAGTATGTCCGATCTCACCCAGCACCCACATTGAACGGATACGGATATTGTACCAATCATCAATTTGTAATTCACAATATACTATTGACACTGACTCCTCTCCGTATTCTTTTACCTTGCGTGTACCGTACCTCAAGATTATGGTATAGATCAGAGCAGGGGCCCACGTGCAACGTGTGTCCACAGCCGACCGTAATTGTTCAATTCAAAGTCAGTGAACGCCAATAGCAACCCACTAAAATATTGTCTTTTAAATATTGAGCCTTGACCCAACTCAAGTGGCGATGGGCGCCCAGTCGATTCATCTCATCTAAATTTATATTTAAATTTGTATGTTGTATGGATCGTTTACGAACACAGAATTTAAAATGTCGATTTCGTAAGCCAAAGCACATGGGTTTATCGGAGACAACGATCTCTGCCGTTTACAAACTGGCACCCGGCAGACAGTTGGCACTGAGTAACCCTTCATTTCTCCTTACCCATTAACATTACCCATAAATAATGGTTAATGGGCAATCGAAACGTAGTTGACGTATAAGCCATGGATAAGGATAATGTGCAATGGAGACACGAATCCGTGCTTTGAATTTTTGCGATTTGTACTTTGCACTTAAAATGAAAGAAGCTCCAATGAATGTGAACTACGCCCGGAAAGACTTGCATCAGCCTTTTTGGCAATTTCAAATTCTCTTGCTTAATTACATGCGAAGGTTAATAGGTCGCACAGTTACCCGGATACTCATACGGTATCAACAACCCTTTGCTACAGCTGCTGTGCCACTGATTGATACCGAAACCTCAGAACTTGGTATAAAAATTTGTGATATATTCTGAAATTGATAAGCACCGAAGGTTCACTAACAGTGTATGCCGAGATTTCAATGGTGCCGAAACCCATGGAGGTATCAGTTTCCAGTAACTATATAACAGGTAGAGGGATACAGATAGAACTATATAGTATTCAGACACATGATTATTCTCCAAATTAATGGCAAATTTAAGGCGTGCAAAAGGCATATGTTCGCGTGCACAATATGAAGGTCCAATGTTATTTTTCCACAGCAGCCCTTTAAATTTGGCTGTTATTGATAATTAATTTATTGCTTTGGTATATCTCCGTAATAATGGATAATGGCAAATGGCGACGGCTAAACCTGTGAACTGCTATTATAATTTGTAATGCATATTGTTTTATCAAGTAATTATACGGTCACTTCTGGCAATGAGCCCACCAAGGCCCACCCACAAGATTCAATTCCCGCTCAGGGCCTTCCTTGGTAATAAAAAATTCAAAACCCTTCTGTGAGCCCACCTCATTTTCACTGCATGCCACAGCCCTTTACGAACTGTGCCAGGACGGTCTTACGCTGTGGGCCTCTGCTCTGGCAGATCCACAGAATGCAAACCAGTGCCCAGTTCAAAACCTGGCGCTTCATACGTGGACTGGCTCCATTGAGATGTCGCAAAATTTTTTTCAACGGGTTGCATCTTTTTTTATTTGCTTTATATGCAATGCTGGGCCATCAAGTCTACAGCAGATTTGATTTCCGATGAGAGCAAGAGATATTCATTTACTACCACATCTCAGTGTCCAAAGGCAAGACGAGTGAGTCGAGGTAAGCGACGGACGACAGTGCTCTTGGTACTTCATGACTGAGGTGGACGGAACCTTGAGGGCTCGGGACGAGGAAGCAGAAATGTGGTCAATAAATGGTCCTTGAGTTTGACCCAAAAACTAATACGATTGTTGTGAGGGACAAGCGTAACCGGTCACGGCCTTGTGAGGCCAAGTGCCTGTCATCCGTGTACATTTGGGAGATGAACAGGTAGGACGTGCATGTTTATTTAGTGCGCGCGTTGCACTTTTGTCACTGTAATTATCTGCATGCAGTTAGATCCACTTACACATCTGTCCCTTATTGCCATGATCCTAGTTTTATGGTCCGGTATCATTGCAGGTGAAGAAAAACGACTGTAAAAGACATCTGTCGTCCTCCTTCCTCGGTTAAACGGAAGCGACTAAAATTAAAATTTGGAATATTTTCCCCGACGCAATTCTGGTCAAAAGTGAGTTCCGAGAAAATGTCAACAAGTTGCAGCAGTGGACAAGGAGGGAGACAGTGCTCATCGAGGAAGCATCAAAAGAAGCGAAAAGGACTCTTCTACACCTTTTTGCAAGAATAACAACACAATCGAAAACGGCCATATATTTCCACTTCGCTGTAAATTTCTCCGATAGTGTCACATATATAATGAAAAAAAAATGTTTTGAGTGATTCAGTTTTATGTTTCGTCCATGTTGTTGCGAATCCCTGTTGTGTGCGTGTGTTCGCTCAAAAGTTTTTTGCCCGAGCTATTCATAAAAGTATAGGATAAATGCGCGTGAGTGGTGATTTCAGGTGGGATTGATTTGTGTTTGTGCGAGCTAGTATTGCGTGTAAAAGATATTTGACAATCAGTAATAGTAATATTGTAATAACCATGGCGGCACTACTTCGAAATTGGAGTGGACGCATGAGTCTGAGGAATCGGAGGATACGGGAGAAGTATTGCATACTGATAATTCTCATGAGTTTTTTCCTCGTGTGTGTCATGGTCTTCTTTCTTCCGGATCTGCGAGCCAAAACGACGAACGAAGTCCGAGACGTGTATCAGAAACTACCAGATCTCTTCTTAGCACCGCATCTCCCCCTCCCACCACCAGCTGCTCCCTTTGGTTAGGACTTGTACATTGTGTTCGAATTTTTTAAGAGCTTGTATTCCGTAGCATGTTTTCTGTGAGTATTGGTCTTTCTTGGCGTTTTCTCAGAGTCGTACAAACTCTTGAAACTGTTAACGAATTTTTACAGTTGCTCATGCACTGTTTGGTTGATTTACGATAATGAAAATCTTTTTGGAAAATGAACTTAATGGAACTTTCTCCCGCAAAACCTAAGGCCAGACAAATCGAACACGTCGATAATTAATCTTACTGGAAATGTAATAATAAAATCTCTGTCTTATTATTATAGGTAAAGAAACATATCAAATTGAAAACAATGCTCTTCCACGTCCCCTCAGTCCTCCCTCCGCCCGCTATTTGGAGGACCGGGAAAAACTCTATCAGAAGATTCGGGAGGATGAGCAAAACATGAAAGTCCTCGCGAAGCCTGTCATAATTGATGAGGACAACAAAAATCCCGATCCCAGATCCTCATCATCTCCCAGTCCCCCTCATGGAGTCTTGGCGGCGGGTAAAGTTCTTGCTCCGCCACCCGAACAAGGCCAACAAGCTCCGTCCGTTGCCACGCACCACGCCAGCAACGGCTCAATTATCATGCAGGGTGGAGAAGACGCTGATCCCACAGCTCGGAGCCGGCGGGATAGTATAAAGCAGGTATGTATATACATTCATAAATTCTTAATGTTTTCCTTCCTGCCTACCAAATATGTACGCGTTGTCTAACGAGCCCGTATAGCCACTCTCGTCAGTTCCAAGGTTGATTGTGTATTTTTAATATTGATCATCTCTCCATTCTTTGCAACATATCAAAGGGCTCTACTGTCACAATGAGGACGGTGCTGGGAATTCCATAGCCTGTGTAGTTTGAGATAAGAAGTACCATTGAAAGGCCCGTAGACTTCTGTCCCCATGACTTCAGCCAATCCACCACAGAACTACGACACCTCAGCAATTTTCCAGTGCAATATCTCTGCTTCTCTGCCCTATTTTTACTCTCGCACTCGCAGTCGTAGACAGAATGATAAATGTATATTGTGTGGTTTCTGTCGAACTCGCATTGAGAAGCCGGGCGGCACATTGTGTGGCACACCGTGGCTTTCAATTCAGCTCATGCTAAATAGTAAACAGTTGGTTTGGTACTTACTATGCGGCTTTCCACACAATTATTCTCAACCATGCCTTACTGTGCTGTTGAATTCCGGATGACTCTCTCTCGCTCAGATCTTTAAGTCTGACTTGATCGTATATATTACAATTTAAATTTCCAATCATTTATTTCCCATGTCCTGAAGACTGTAAAAGATGTACTGTAGGATCCTCAGAGTTTCACGGTGGCTGACCCCTGACCTTGCTCTTTTTTTTGAGAATCTTTCAGGAGGAATTCATTGGATTTACTATAGAAGGTTCGCGTCCTGATAAGAAAATGTATACAAATGATTGTTAAGATGTCAGCATTTTCCCCCAGGTTTCCGCCAACATATTGATTCGGACGAGCTGTTAGCATGGCTCAAGTTTAGTTTTGTGATATCACTATATCTATAGTTTTACGGTGTAGTAGGAAACTTTTGAGATGCCTGCAGAGGAAACCCCCTGAGTTAGACTGACTGATTCAGTTCAGATCGTGTTCATACTCGTGTTATACGAGAGGATTATAAGCTTAATAGCCACGTCATCATCATGGATTTGCGCATTCATGTGATTTAATGTGATTTTCCTTAGTGTGATGATGAGGTTATGGTGAAGGTTGAGACGGGACTGGAGGTTAAGCTATACATATGTAATATATGAATTAATATATTGAGTAGTAACTATATACAAATCAGCATCAGATTCAACTACGAATTGCTCAGCACGAGAGCCGGCCATCACGTGGTGAAATGTGAGATATGGGATTGGCATTGCGAATCGGATAATTGTAATCAAGCTTATGTGTGTGTGTGTGTGTGTCTGTGTGTGTGCGCGCGTGTATTGGCCGCCAGCCCATCATCATCATCATGAAGATGATTATTATTATGATCATCAACGTAATTCCCCTCTCTGTGCACTGCACAGCAGTAGTGGAGTCATTGATTATTTGAACTACACAAAAGTATTATGTATAAAACTAATGCAGTATTGCTGAGGCGCCTGCGGTAGTATGCTTCGTGGTTAAAGTTGACTTGCCGACGATTGTGTGTAGGAAGATTGCAGAACGAGTTTATGAGCAAAATTATTATGTTACTCTCCTGAGAGAGATGCGCTGCGGTTGCTGGGCTGGGAACGTTATAAATATGTACATGCATGTGCCGAGACGACTCTGACAGAACAGGCTTTTGCGATTCTGGTTCCATTTACACATATGTATACACACACACACACACGCAGTTTATCATGTGTACTAGCCTGGCCTGAACCAGACACATGGTTCAATGGACACCGTGTGAGAGCCGATGAGCGAGGTCTTTGGATTCCGAAGAAGTGACAGCCACACGACCCTTATTGCATCCACAGAGCTGTTGTCACAGAGGGGACAGAGGACGCTGGCTCAAGTTTTCCCAGGAAAATATGGCTATTTCACGACGTACTTTTTCTTGAAAATTAACTCAGTCGTAGAGTTGAGTCCTTCTTCGTTCTGGTTGAGCAGTTGTGCGGCGGATGAGGAAGGAGTGTTGTGTGAGGGTGTTGGTGTTGTTTTCTGTTGAAAATAATAAGTATTATTATTATTACTGCTGAAGAAAATGTTTTCGGGGCGAGGGCGAGCACGGATCTTGCTCGGTTGTGCTTTGTTCCTGTGTACGGGGGCATTGCTGCCCTGCTTCATTTTCTTGAGCTCATGGGTCAGTGACGCAAGGACCGTCGTTGAGACTGTGAATGAGGGGATAGCTATACACAGGCAGGGGCGGGAGACTGACCGAGGGTACGGTGCGAGGAGGAGTGGGCTCAATATGAGTCAGGAGCTGAGTGATTTGCCAGAATTGGTGGATTCTGCGGGGAGTACCGTTAAGGTGTTCGGGGTCCGCTATCCCGATGGAGACCCTGAGATGGATGAGCAGAGGGAGTTTGTGCGGCGGGTGAGTGGGGCGGCATTCGGTTTTTTGGAGGGAAATTTAAGGTGTTGCTACTGTTGTGGGTTATTGTGAGATTCCCTCCGTATGCTACTGTGACAAGTAGGCGTATTGTTATATCAGTGGATATATTTGGAATAAATGAAAATTTTTAATTAGTGATTTTCATTAGTGCGGGAATCCTACCTTTTAAATACGTATTTTGGAGGAAAATGAGCGGTATTTTTGCTAGGCAAACAGGGTTTTCTGTGAATGGAGTCGGAATTAAAATGAGTTTTGATCGACGGTGTTTGTTAAAATGAAGGTTTTAATCCTAGTGTTTAGTCGTGGATTTCGGAGCATGCTTGAGTGGGAAAGACATTGTCACGTCACCCGCCACGGTCCTCTTGAGCGGCGTAAGGCTTTGGTTGGAGGATTTTAAACATTTATTTGCATATTGTTTTTTGGCTCGTTGAATTTTCTAGTCAACTGCTTAAGGATTAAAAGGGATTTTGACGAATGATTTTCTTTCTATATTTAGATTTATATCTGTCCAAGTTTCCAGTGAACAAGGCAAGGATTATAAAATTATTTTTAAGAATGGCGTTTTTGCTCCAAATTTGACCTTTCAAAGTTTCCACTGAACGAAACAAAGATTAAAGCTAGGCGGAATTTGATAATGATGTTGCTTGAAGCAAAAATTTTCACCCTTTAAATGTTTATTAGAGTGGAGCAATCTTTGTTCTAATTTATTACAAATTAGCCATAAATTTACTCAAATGTGGACAATGGTGTGGGGCGATTTTCGGAGGAAAATAATGTTTTCACCCGTGAAACTTTGTTTTGTTTTGGTTCGGGAGGAGAGTGTGTTTTGAAACATTGATTTTAGCTGGTATATATACGTCTGGTCTCAAGCCATAAGCTTCTTGTAGGAAGGGAACATGTGTTTTGGAAAAGTAAAAATGAAATGTGCGTGCGCGCTTCCTGGCTGGAATGTGGGTTTGTAATCTGTGTTTTGGAGTTGAAATACAGCTGCGAATACATTGATCGTTGATTGTATTACATGCCTGATAGTGTAAGTTGTGAATTGAGGTTAATGTGAGTCGTTTTGGTTTACGCAGATGGCGAAGGATGCGTGGGACTCTTATGTAAAGTATGCGTGGGGAGAAAACGAACTGAAGCCAATAAGTCAACGGGGTCACTCGGCAAGTATCTTTGGGCCTACGAGACTGGGTGCGACTATCGTAGACGCTCTGGACACTCTGTACATTATGGGACTCGATGAAGAGTATAAAGTTGCGAGGGATTGGGTCGCGAATAATTTAGATTTTGACAATGTGGTGAGTTGGTATTTGGAATTGAGTTACGAATCACTCCGTGTTATACGGAAAGATCATGGGCTCGACACAATGACCCTTGTTCATGATAATGTGTGTTTTAATTTCAGAGGGCAGAAATGTCCGTTTTTGAGACGAACATCCGATTTGTGGGTGGATTCCTCTCAATGTTTGCCCTGACGGGTGATACAATGTACCGGGACAAGGCTTATCAACTGGGAAAAAAGTTGCTGCCGGCATTTGAAACCCCAACCGGAATCCCCTATGCGCTCATCAACCTGCACAGTGGAGTAAGTTGAAAGTTGAAAATGATTACTTTTGACATTATTTGTTGACCGTGGAGTTTGTTTTGTTTGTATTTTGCATTTACTAATAAATTCTGTTGAACACAGGGGAGCAAAAACTATGGTTGGGCAGCTAGTGGATCCAGTATTTTGTCGGAAATAGGTACGCTTCATCTGGAATTTACGTATTTGTCCGACGTGACCGGAGATCCTATTTTCCGACAAAAGGTGTACAAGATCCGAGACGTGCTCAAGGAGATGAACAAGCCAAAGGGATTATATTCTAATTATGTTAATCCAAGGATGGCCAAATTTACACAGAGTACGTCGTATAAAGTTATGAGAATTATTAATGATAATGTATGAACTGGAAATTTAATAATAACGACTTATCTCCAGGTCACGTTTCCATGGGAGCACTGGGAGACAGTTTTTACGAGTATTTACTCAAGTCCTACCTTCAGACGGGAGATGAGGATGCCCGACAGATGTATGACGAAGCCATGGACGCCTTTGAAAAGAACGGGCTGATTCGCTACTCCAAGAGCGGCCTGCTGTATTTCGCAGAGATGCGCTACGACCGATTGGATAGTAAAATGGACCACTTGGCCTGCTTCGTCGGCGGATTGCTTGCTCTGGGAGCGACGACGGATCCCGAAGTGGTTGCTGGGAGGACTTCCGTTGCAAACTCTCAGCGGGCGTCGAGGCACATGAAAATGGCGGAGGGCGTGACCAATACTTGCCACGAGTCATACATTCGAACTGCCACAAGGCTTGGTAAGAAGCATAGTTCCGTTGGGAACTTGAGCAATTATGTGCTGCGGCGGGATTTTAGAAATTAGTCTTGAAATCTTCTAGGTCCTGAGAGCTTTCGATTCAGTGACGCTATGGAAGCCCGAGCGCTAAGACATAACGAAAAATATTACATTCTTCGCCCTGAAGTGATCGAATCCTACTTTTACCTATGGCGCTTGACTGGAGACCCAAAGTACCGAGACTGGGGTTGGGACGCTGCTCAAGCCATTGAAAAACATTGTAAGGCCGGCTCTGGCGGCGGATATTCAGGGATTCGGAACGTCTACGATGCCCACCCGCAGCAGGATGATGTCCAGCAAAGTTTTCTATTCGCCGAAACGTTTAAGGTGATAATGGATATTTACATGTTGGACTCATAGCAACTACCGATAGGCTCGCATTTATTTTTTTTTTATTTAAATTTCGAGTAGCCTGGTAAGCCTGCTTCGGGATTGTCATTGTGCTCTGCGTTTTTACTAATTGAGATTTCTTTCTGTTCTAGTATTTGTACCTGCTGTTCAGCTCGAAAGACTTGATCGACTTTAAATACTGGGTCTTCAATACAGAAGCCCACCCATTGCCTATAAAGGGGACGAATCCCTACTACCGCCCCTTCCACAAACCAGTATCATCCCCCCCGTCTCAACTATAATATGGGAAACTTATAAACAGTGAAATTTTAGGTCCAGAATAAGCCCTTGCACATGTACCGTTCTAATTCCAGTCAATGCCAGGTTTTTATAGACCCTACTACTATATGTAGAGAGCTCTTGTCACTGTGAGTCATGCTCGATAATAATTTAAATGAATTGTAGCGGGAGAAGTTTAAATTTTTATGAAGCACTGAAGCAAGCAATAGTAATTAAGTTTTAGATGCCGAATCTTTACACACGTGTCTAAACCTAACAAGTCTCTCGGCCTCTCTTTTTTGAAGTGAATACCGACCCTTTGAAATTATTATCACTGCATACTACTATTATACACATGCACGTCTGATTGAGCATGTGAATGATTCTTCCGTGTCATCATGACATACTCACACCTCGTTGGATCCATACTTATTGTAGCTATTTAAATTCGGACTGTTCAAAATGTAATCAATTTTTTCTTGTTATCATATATTTAATGTATATATACATATACTTATACAAACTTTTCCCGTACGTACGTCGTCGTCGTCGTCGCTTTTTTGACGGAGAATGGAATGCTGGAAATCTTTTGTAAATCACTGCGTTGTTCATATTAATTGAAAAAATCCGTTTTTTTTGTTGTTGTTGATCTGTTGCTGTGCAACATAGAAAGAAGTCACAGGTGAAACCTGTAACGTTTCCGTTGTGTACATTGTAATGTAACGATGTTATAGTGCTATTTAATTTGTATATTGGAACAAACTCTAAGATTGGAATGATTTCCTCATGTTGACGATGTCCGATGCTGAGACTACACACGATCAAATTGTAAGAATAATAATAATAGTGAAACAGTGACGAATGTTGGAGGAACTCTGAGGCTATGTGGTGGTTGCGCAAGTATCAATTTATAACTACTCGACTCTCGGAATTCGAACGAACTGTTTACCGCTCAAGCTGTGATAATTTGTGAGGATACAAAGTGTGTTGTGCTTGGCTCAGGTGATTGATGAGGATTATGAAGAAGAAGAAGAAGATGAAGAACTTGCAATGTTTTTAAAGTAATAGTGTGAGTCTCTGCTCTGCCTCATCACATGTGCTGTCCACTGCGAATGCTGCGAGAAATCTTCAGAAGTCACATATTGTTCATTATTATTATCCCTCCCGACCGTCGCTGCAGGGGGAGAGTAGTCTACCCATACAAGCAAGGGACACTGTGGGGGAAATGCCTAATAAGTGCTGTTCAGGGTTTATGATGATTAACAAAATCTCCTCGCCGTGCTTAAAGCATGTAGATTTTTTCAGTTTTAAATTATTATGAATAAAAAGTACCATTTTAACTAATGTTGTCAGCTGGCGCCGGCAGTAATAGTTATTATTCTGGTTCTTGGTTCTTATTGATGGCCCCACAGTTTTCTTCTCTTGTTGATAATTAGTTCAAGGTCATATGAGTTACTAAGATACTCCCCACGCGGTGTGTTCGTCTGCACCAAATTATTACAGTGATGCAAATCTTTTTCCTTGTACTTAAACCATTGGAAGTTAACACTACCTACGGTGGCCAAGGCTCGGCATACGCCAGTGGAATCAAAAGGGCATGTCAAACATGGAAATTTCATATAGTTATTCCAAGTCGACCGAGTTTTAGGCTTAAGTTTGTTACCTCAGGTAGTAATAAGGAGTAAAGGTGGTAACTATCAGAAATCTTTGCGAGATGACTGGCACTCCTATTCTCAATCTGTGCAGGTAAAAATTGTATGTACTCAATACCTATGTGCCTATATACCTGAAAGATGCACCGTTACGACTTGAAGGTCAGCCACTGATTCTACTCACACATGATTCGGAATACGAGCCTCGTAAACAATGACAAAAAATCTCATGTTCACACGCGGACCAACAGCTCTACTAATGAACAACTCCGGTTGTCCAGAGTCCTTAAGATTACATTCGTATAACCTTGCCTCAAGTCTTGCTATGTTTGTTGTCCAATAATTCTCCCTGACCTTGAGGCATGCCTCCTTCCTTTGAATTTGCAGCCGAGTTCTCCATCCCCATTGGCCCATCCCACATACTCATCGGCCCCACATTAAATTAGACAGATTCCACCACACTCTTATTGTCTAACCAGCAAAGCAGCTATTGGCGACTGAAAAAGGCGTGCAGGGGTAATTACTCACGTCACGTATGTAAGAACATGCAGATAAGATGGAATGATACTCGTTCGTATGCATTCAAGCTTCAGCCTCGGCACTTTCGTTCCCATAATATTATTACATGGTATGAGCCATGAAATCCCGCACAGCCGTCAGTTTAGTCTTCAGCATATCTCATTCGGCTAAGCATCTTACACTCTCCTAATCTATAATCCTGTAGAACCAACTCCGAACAAAAGTTTTCCCAAGAAGAAAACCATCCCGGACCCGGAGACCACTTGCTCTCTAGTACCACAGGCTATCACACTCGTCCCATTTTCCATTTTACTAAAGTACACACAGTCGAGCAAAAGCGGGTAGGTACTGTGTGAAAGTCTGAAAAACTCGGATGAGAATTAAAGATCCTTTAGGGCGACAGGAACTCCGACATGAGATGAGAATCGTGGTAGAGGCATGTGGACGCAGGAGATCTTCGTAGCCTTTATTGATTTCCAACAGTGACGTAGATAATGTGTGGGCAAAAATGGATCTTGTCCCATCTATCACATTTTTCCCAAGTCCAAGCTGTCTGCCGCTCATGCCGGTTCTGGGAACACTTCAGTGTGCAGAGCTGTGTGAGATGGAAGGAGGGGAAACAAAAATAAATGACGTTTTTCTCGTCTCTACGCCTATATTTTTATCCCCCGCAGGAACTGACCGGGCCGAACTGTGGTTTTTAACCATGGTGGTATCAGTTTTTCAACAACTTGTCATTTTATCACCTTTTTAAGCCGTGTAGCGGAGATTAGTGGTAGGATTTAGGGATCCTTCGAATTAAGCCAATAAAACATACACAAGGGCAAGGTCAAGGGCCCGGAGGCTCAAAAATAGAAAGTCAAGTGTAGATGTGGATAGTTTGAATTGGAGAGGGATAAACATCAGCCCTGCATCCAGATTGATGTTGATTCTCGAGGTGGAAAATGACATTTTTTATTGCGCTCGATGTAAGCACGGCGGCTGCGAAAATACGGAACGGAATGAAACAAATCCGGGAAATTTAATTTAATTGGCAAACTAATAGTGAGAGAAGACCTGTAGTGTAGCTGTCGCAAAACTTTCAATGTTGAATACTAATGAGTTAGACTGAAGATGAAAGGCTATAAATAAATGAAAAGAAGAGAGTTGCCGGCTGCCGTCTGACTTAATAGTGACAGAAAGAATAGCCTGGTTTGGAAGTGTTATAGGAATATCTGAACTGGAGTCTTGGTGACTGAATGAGTTGGGGAGTGGAAGTTCAAGTTTGACTCTATCTGACTCTACTCTGTGTACTCGTTACTACCGTTAAACGTGAATTAAACACTTTTGGAAAAATACATTTGGGTTCACTGGATGGTGTGGAAATCGATCTGTCCATCCCGTTACTTGATTTTTAGGCGTCTCATGTCCACAATAGGCGAGTGTGAGTTAATCGTGGTTGTGGTATGACGGCTGGATATATAGATTTGGTCAAGTCAGAGAAAAAAACGCCTCTTACTGCCTCCAGCAGATTGCATTCATTATTCCGTAAGGGAAAAGATAAGCAAGGACACTTGTTGGAATTGTATATGGTATTTTGTCTCCGTTCTCTCTATTTTCGTACTACGTATTCGTCTCCATAGTAAGTTGCTGGGCTTATAGCCTCATCTTCATGTTTTCAAGGTTGATGTGTCGCTCTGTATTGATAATTTTTTTATCGGGGTTTAACTCGACCTTGATTAGGTTGAATTTTTACCGCTCCTCTGTCCTCCCCTGCTGGAAAGTCACAAACTGGAACGATGGGAGGAATAATAATTATGACCGGCGAATGTTAATCAATACTATGCTGACTGGGTCTGCGGAGAAGACTCATCATCATCATCATGTCATGGGAAGAATTCCTGTGGAAAGCAGCATGACAACGTCAACTCAAAGTGTAGACTATATGTCCATGTCGATATACTTTATTTATTCGAATTAATCTTGTCTTCTTGAGTGGCTGCTTGCGAAACGCTGTCGATGGAGAGGATCAATCTTGATTATCCTCGATTTAAAAAAAAATTATGTAAAAATCAAGTTCACGTGCATGCGGGATCATATATCATAATCATCAGAGGCTTCTCATCCACCAATCCCAGTTGTCATAACTGGAAGTTGGAGTTCCGGGCGAGAGGGACTTGTCGGCACGTGTGTTGCCGATTTGAATGGAATCCTTATTCCAACCAGTGTCGCTTACTTGACGACTTGACGATTAGCTTATCGGATTAGGGGATTCTCATTGGATTTGAACTGCATATTATTTCTTTCAGAGTACAAAGGACCGTTTATTTGCTAGTTGCGCTACAGACGTTTATCAGCCGATTTCGGGAATCACCACAGAATCCCATAGAAGATGCACTATAGTATGCATAGTGCGTAGTTGTACAGTTATGTACATAACAAATGAAATATTGTTGTGGCTGTTGCCAAGCTCAAACGTGACTCCTTTCAGTTAATGCAGGGAGAGCGAGGATTATTTGGATGCCGAGGAAAGGCGAAAGGGAGCGTTTGTTTATTTTCTTCAAATGTGTTTCCAACACATCGCGGGCAGAATGAACCACAAGGGAATACACTTGTACTGTAGCTCACCTCAATGTTTGCGAGATTCTTGAGGCAGGTGCACGGATTCCCTGGGCTCTGAGCCAGCAGTGGTCGAAATCACTGTTCCATTAGTGTTGTCTCACTCCTTGGCATTCGCCCTAGAAACGCAGCACGTGGAGACATTCAGGAACTTTCCGTTGAATTTGGGGAATATTCGTGCACTTGCGTCATGTCATTTTGATTCTGATTTGGCCCTGGCTAGACGTAGGGGGTAACTATAGCTTCTGCGTTTTTCGAGATCTCCCCTGCTCTGGGCCTATGTCAATACAAATACGCGTTAAGGTGTATGTCACCGGGAAAGTTTGGGTGCTAACCAGCTCACCGTCAAGGAAATCATTCCCAGACGCATGCGATTGCGTGTATAGATATTATATACATAGTATATAGACAGCGCCAAGTTATTTTTATAACCTGTTTGAATATGATATGAATATCTGTGTCTGAGGCTGTGGTACTACAAAATTTACGGAATGAGTATTTGTGCCTGCCAATTTGTGTGTGTGTCCATGCGTGTGTGTGGCTGCTTGTCTGTGTATGCATATTTGCACCTAGCCTTTACTAGTGCGTATGCCTGCATACGACCACACGTGTACAACTTGTAGAGTACAAGTGTACTTCCAGCTGCTTAAGTGGAGCCTTTTAAATGCCTTCCATGGCTTTGTGTGAACGTGGATATGCAGAACTATTATGACGGTGCGATTGAATGATCAATGAGCACGACGCATCTTTAATTCGGTACACTATTACACCGTCCGAGTATCAACTATAGATATGAAAGCACTGTGACAGTCGAACCAGGTTTGAGTTCCTGAAGCTGAAGTATGTTCCCTTTAATCAACACAGAACGGATGACATAAAGGCGTACGCCATGTTTGATCTTTGATGCGGTCACCAAGGTCTGCGCTCCTTCCTCTCTGGACAGAGAACACAGAATGAGAGAGAGAGGCATTGTGATAGAATGAAGAGGGACTTTAATGTACCTTGCTACTCATGTTGCCCGTAAATGTACATTCGGTGATAGAGAAAATCAAAGAGGACGAATGTAACAATTTACGCAGCATGGACTGAAAACGGCCTCTGGATTTTGCGACGGGGACACAGCGGTGTGGCTCACGCGTGATTGCTCTGCCCTTTTACAGTGGCTCTATATGTTTGCAGGTGGTTGGCGCGAGCATGTTCCACAGCATGTGCATACAAGGTGCGCAAAAATTCATATGTTCACATATATACGTGAAAGATTCACAAGTGTCATGCTATGTTAAGCAAACTATTCACATGTAATGTCTCCAAGTGTCACCGAGTGTGTGCGAGCAAGCCCTGAGGACAAACGCGCTAGCACTGGCGTAGTAGTACATAGTTTCGTAAACTCCAGCGGTTGTCCAAACAGAATGTGAAAATTCGATAGCCAGATTCAATAAAGTTGTCCTTAGCATGGAATTAATGAATAGCAAATGTTGTGTATGCTCCTGCAACGTCTTCTTCATTCACCTATCCAGCCTGTCGTCCCTGCAAAGCCATCACCACGGCTGCCGCCGTAGTAACCTGTTCACTCGCTCGCCGCCAGCCGCAGCGTTCAAGTTCAATGTGTAGCATATAAGTGGATAGTGCGTCCAAAATAAACTCCAGGCCAGTTTGCTCCCAAAGTTTGCTAAGTGTGTAGCTGGATTACTGCGTGGTCGTCTCATACTCTGCAAATTGCAAATCATTCGTCGAGACGCATTCCGGTACGGGGCAAACTTTTTGGCTCACATCTACTTACTCCCGTTATTCCTCTTGCATTTTTCCACAGCACATTCTGTGAATTGTGGGACAAGCGTGTGCGCTCATTCTTCCTGCAACTCGCACAGTGAACATTTCCCGGTTTCCCCCCCATATATTTTCAGTTGTCTTGTAATTATATTTGAATATGTTGCACATTAACCCCAACACATCCTTCGCCAGTTTGCTAAATGGACCCAGCTTAGAGATCCTTCCAGAATGGAAAATTCAAAAGGTAATTACAAAATTCTTACTTTGGATGTAATTATTAATTATTGTAAGTCGTTACGTTGATTTTCTTCTCAATAATGTTTATATTTTTGTGTCCAAACATTATGTTGAAACATCTAACACACTCCAAACCATGGCATTCCATAAAAAAACCACTGGTTTTAAATCGTCTCAGGTCTCAGCCGATGGGTGAGAAATTTTGCGCGGGAAAAATACTTTCACAGAATCAATATTCATTCGGCGGAAAGCATTGTTTCCAACAAAGTCAGACTTTATTCCAAATTTTATTTCCTAGTGGTCATGTAGAAGGCTGTACTATTCATCTCTTCTCAGTACTCTTGAATCATTGTTGAACACAAACTGGAAAAATCATTGTTCAAATTCCATGGAAAGCATACGTTGCTCTCCTATATCAATGATGACCACACCACTAGCCGGGCCTGTGAGGCCTGGAAAGTAGTGGCTTATTACCCCAAAGCCTTTCAATCTTGATATATTGAGGAACATTGTTACAATCAGTGTTGCAGGGGTAGAGAACATTGTTCAAGCCTTACAAGTGTGCTCCATGAATCTCCCTTTCCGTGACGGAGAATGAGCTTTTCCGTCAGTTTTCCCTCTCGCAGAGCTGGTAAACAGATGGAGACCGCATTCATATTAAGCTTGTAAACAGCCCTAAACCATCACATCTTATATTACGTCCAAGGTCTGGATTCCAGACTCAAAGAACTCAATCTCTACACAGAATGATTGCAGAACCACTACTCTGCTTACTCGCAGGAAGCCCAACGAAACACGTAGTGCACCATTGATCGGCTTGGAAAACCGCTGTTGTTGAGATACACTCACAATAAATTTAGCTGAAATGAAAGGTCATGTTGTCATGTGGCATCAACTCTGCTAACATGTGGGATCACATTCGTTCCGTTTCTATTTCCATTACATGGGGAAATGGGTGCGGGTCTGTCTCTGTTTATACAAAACTCTAAAAATTACCCGCGTCTCACTCAGACAGCAATGTGGATACTTAGGACTTGGGTACAGCCGGCTCGTATATTGCGTACTGTGTGAGCAAACACCAGCGATTGGAATCCACACAAGCCGTCCACGCCTACCATAATAGATGCAGTAACCTTGCAGAACTGTAACGAGCAAACTGCGTTCTAAGTTCTAACAGCAACAGCTAGCCTCAAAATATTATTGCATGAAACTCGTGCACTCGCTCTCCTCTGCCTCCCTGCCGATTTGAAAACGCAGGATGGTTAGCACTTTCCTCACGCAATAATAATAATAATAATAATAATAATAATAATAGTAAGGAAGGGTATCACAAGTGTTTAAAGTGTGAACCCACACTCAGGAGCTAATGGGAACCGTAGATAATTTTTTGTCTGCATTTTCTGCATCCCACTGAACCGGTTTTAGCGACTTCGCCTTAGAATCCCCTAAGATTCAATTATCCACAGCCTATATCCGCATCCCGGTATGCCGCCAATATCTTTGGATTTTATTCCAACCGTGTGAAACAGTAGGTCGGATTTCCACACTCTGTTGTTTTAGCTATGTGCAGGGATGGGCGCCATGGTGTGATTCCAAAGCTCCACCGTCGCCGGTATCCCAATATCCATCCCATTCTCCCGGCCATAACAAGGATAAGACGAGACGACGGCAGTTACCTTAATGACCATAACAAATCTTTTACTCAGCGCCAGTGTCAGCCATCGTGCTATATTCCTACAGGGTTCAAAAATACCCCTGCGCAGAATTTTTTTCACATGAGTTCCGGACGGGCTAAACCGGTAGCATGTTCCTGGGAGCATGTGAACCATGATACTTGAGATATCTATATCAGAACTGAGCCGTTGTCAATGTCAATAGTACTACTTCACTACTCCTGGGTGCAGGAGGAGAGCTCCTATGAGTCCCCACTTGAGCAATTGCGTCAGGCGTTACCACGTTGTACACTCCTGACAATGAACCACTTCAGCTTATGTATAGTTTATCCCTTTAAGGTTTGTTTTCTGGATATAGTTTGGGAAACTGTGAGCAAAGGAATAAGTTTGGCTTTGAACCACGAGTCGTCCTTCCCAGGTCAAGTGCAAAGCAGGGGGAAATGATTAAAGATTCTGCACATGGAGCGGAGCGGGCTGGAACCGCAAGAAACTGGTATGTGTGAAGTAGATGAGAATGCGGGCATTAGCGGGGCCACGCAGTGGAGGCGTGCTCCAGTGGGAGCGCGTGCTCAGCCTGTCCGCCTTCGCAAAAGCGTTTGTGCATGTGTTTGTGTGCATGCGTTTGGAAAGGACTGTGTACTTGGCCTTGCTGTCTCCATGAATTCTGGAGCAATTTTATTTGTAGTAATTTTCTATTGTCATATTGAGACATCACATGGACGCCCCTGACTACAGAGTGATTGTTCAGCCGCAGGAGTGCAAACTTCGTACTGTGTTAAAAGGATGATCGCAGAGGGAAATGACACGGTGGGGCAGTTTGTTCATATTATTTCCCGCGAGCAGGACTAATACTCATAAAGTGGAGAGCGCGTGAGGGGGGAAGATATGGGTGAGATGATGGCGACGGTGATGATGATGAGATTCTACATTTTCCATACAGTTGAGCGGGCAAAGGGGATGTTCAGAAAGCCTTGTCCGGGTTCAGTTAGGGTTACGAGACGGGATATAGCGGGCTTTGTCCTTATTCACCAGAGTTCCGAGAATGATAACCCCGTTCACTTCACACCAGTTGTTCCATGCAAAGTACCACTAATGCCGCGGCCTACACGGCATGTCGCTGGATAGGGCCGAGTAATCCTCCCGGTGCCATATGAATGACGTAAAGTAACAGAGTGCCCCTCTCTGAGAAAGTTCCAACTTTACGCCGAACGTCCGGACGTGATAGACGAATAAATACTCTTGGCTGACTGAGTGTGTGCGTTTGTGTACGGCAGTCATAATTTCTTTGCAAATATTTGCACATTCGTGCACAATTAATCTGTAGGCAATGGAGGAGACTCTGCGGTGTGTGAGTCTCTGCATAGGCGAGAAAATAATAAATCATGTCATAGATCTATTTACAGAGGAATTGGCACAATCAAACTTTGTATTGCTGAGCATTTCATGTGGAGTAAAATTACATTGAATTTTTTTCAATCAGCAAAATGCTTTGGAGCTGGGTGGGGACTTGGGAAACCTCATCTTTGTAGATAATGTTTTTTTTCATTTAAAATTTGGCAACCTCGTCAGCCTGGTGACCTCGGGGAAATATCGAATGTAATACCGTGGGAATAAGCAACTTGTCATCAGAAAATCTTCCGCCGCCTGGACACATTAGGTTCTCCCGTGTCTCCGCCGCATATTCCGTTTAATGAAGCGGGAAATTCTGCTGGTGCAATTAATTACATCCTGTCTCACGCTCTATGGATTTTAGAAAGATGATTACGAACGGAGACTAAGTTGCTGGATGCTCACTTTACATACATGGACGCAAATAAATGGGAGTTGCGGAATGTAAACAAGTTCTTGTAGGCGTTGCCATGGGTAGATGAAGAAACCTCTGGAGGCTGTAGATTTATGTTTCGTTGCATTTGATGTCATGTTGGATGCTGGGTGGGCCTCTTAGGGTGCAGTGGGATGATAAAGGCGCTTTTCTTTCATGTGGTACTTGTGGATCTCTGAAGAGATCGAAAGGGGAATGACAGCAGGTTTTTGTTGTCAGCTCTGCTGACCCAAATATTCTTCTGGAGAGATGAGTGAAAGGAAAATATTTGGAGGGAAAGAAGGAAAATTGGAATGATATGCTTGTAGATTTATAACCGGGGGGATTTGCTTCGGTGCTAGAAGTACTGACAACTGACTGGGTTTTTCAGTGAAATAAACTGATGTTTTGGTTGCAGCTGGAGAAGATCTTGGGCGGCTTGGTCCTTTCAGAAGCGGATGTGAAGCGTGTTCGTGAGATTTTCATTGAAGAGATGAATCGTGGTCTGGAAGGGAATCCTAATGATCCATCCTGCCTGGTTATGGCTAATACATATGTCACTCAGTTGCCCGATGGCTCCGGTAAGAGTGCAATCAAACTATCACCATTAAAATGCTATATATCTCTACCGATTGTTCGAGCGCGTAGTTCAAACTGTTCGTGTTGAAAACTTGCAGTTTGAGTGTGGATATTCACCTTTAAACTACAGTTTAGATTTTTAGTGAGGAGCTTTCGGCCTAATATTATGTGTAGGCATGCGGGCATTACGTTTGTATTGGTAATCGTGAATTTGGAGGCGTTCACTAGTAAAACTAATGAAACGGATTTTAATCTACTTCTTTTGTTCTTTTTCCAGAGGAAGGAGAATACTTAGCATTAGACTTGGGAGGTACAAATTTCCGGATTATTTTACTCCAACTTCGACGAGGTCGTCAGACAGATGAGGTTGTCAAGTTCTATCACATTCCGGACCACCTGCGTGTGGGAACTGGGGAGGAACTGTTTGAGTACCTGGCAGACTGCCTTCACCAGTTCCTCGAAGAGCACGGAAGACTGACAGATCCGCTCCCCATCGGTTTCACCTTCTCCTTCCCCATGATTCAGAAAGGCCTGGACTGCGGGATCCTCGTGGCCTGGACCAAATCGTTCAACTGTGCTGGGACCGTGAATGAGGATGTGGTCAAGATGCTCAACGATGCAATCAAGAAGCGCGGTGATTTAAAGTGCGAAGTGACTGCAATCCTGAACGACACCACAGGGACTTTGGTCCAGGGAGCATACCTGAACAAAAGCACAGGAATTGGGCTCATTCTTGGAACTGGGAGCAATGCGTGTTACATCGAAAGGGCGGAGAGGGTGAAGTCATGGGAGCACGGGCGGCCTGAAGGTGTTAAGGAGGTAATTAGAACATTTTTATTATGGATAATTTATAGTAGTGATTGTCCTCCACCTAATTGCGACGTGTTGCTGCTCTTCTGTAGGTTGTCATAGACTTGGAATCCGGTGCATTTGGTGACAACGGCGTGCTGGACTTTATCAAAACTGAATTTGACATTCAAGTGGACAATAACTCTCTCTTGGTCAATTCGTACACGTTCGAAAAGTCGATTGCGGGGAAGTACTTGGGTGAGCTCATTCGCGTCATCATGGTCAAACTGCACGAGCAAGGGCTGCTATTCACGGGGGAACTGCCGTCTAATTTACTCAAGATTAACTCCTTTACAACGAGATATGTGTCCTTCATTGAAGAGTAAGTGTGGACAAACTCCATATTTTTGTACTGTCCTGTTCAGCACTCTCGCAGTCCCTCTTCCCTATGTTTTGAACTGTCATGGTGTTCACCCGGTATTTTGCTTATTGGTTTTGTGCAGAGACTCGATAAATAATAAAGGAGAGAACACAAAGGCAATTTTAGAAGAGCTGGAACTGGATTTTGACATGGAGGACGTGGCCGTGGTGAAACATATTTGCTTCCTAGCAACGGATCGGGCTGCCAAATTGGTCTCCATTTGTAAGTTGTCCATGAGACTGGATTGGGTAATTATTGAGCTGCCTTGCCCTTACAAATTGTGCTATCAAATTGACAGGTCTGGCGGAGCTGTTGGATAGAATGGATCGGGAAAATTTGGTGACGATTGCAGTTGACGGGTCTCTGTTTCAGTTTCACCCAAGGCTCCGCTCCCTCATGGAGTACTACATTCATGAGTACACACCTTCGCGAAAGGTATAATTTGGCCAAAATCGCCACACTCACTCAAATGTTGTAACACTCTGTGTTCACCGTTTAAAGTTCTGTTTTCAATATTTATGACAATTTAAATTGAATTGGAAATAACATTTCAGTTTGCCCTGATGATGGCCGAGGACGGAAGTGGGAAGGGTGCGGTGATGGTGGCTGCACTCGCGAGGAAGTGTATGGAAAATGGATCCAAATGACTAACCGTCTCGAAACTATGACGGAAGCCCTCAAAGAGAGTTCAAAAAGGAGCAATTCAATTCTCTCATTTTCAAACGGCAACGCCAGTGGACGTTACCTCAGCCTCGTGGAGAGATTCTGTACACTGCGAGACGAACAAGCGTCGTCATTGACTTTTGTGCAATAATCACTTGCAAATCGATATTTGCAGCTATATACGACAAAAATAAAACAAGAATCTATATTTTTCTGAACAGAAATCACTAGAAACTTCCGTTTATACAAGTATTTCTTTGAAAATTTATGGAGTTACAAGTCACCCTCGAGGGACCCTTTGATGAATCGAGAAAATTTATTGTGCATGTTCGCTAGCGGAGCCAGTTGTGCACTTGTAGTTGAAAGTTTTGCAGGATCAGACTTGTGAGAAACTTTCTCAAACTGTGATCACTCCAGCTTAGGTTTTGTTTGCCCTTCCTTGCAATGTCCAACATTGCAAAAGACTGGCAAACTTTCTTGCTTTAGGTATTAATCTCCCCGACCTCCAACTGAGACGACACATATGATGATAGGTTTCAGTCCCTGCGGCCGCAGTCATTGTGCGGAGTAATTAAAAGTGCAGCCGTCATTTGGGATTACCTGTAGAGGACATGTCCATTTCCAGCTGAACTACGAAGATAAGACTTGTTGCCACTGCGCCCACGAGCTACGAAAGTTACCGTGGTGAAACGTTAAAGACTTTCATTATCAACATAACCACTAATGGCTTACTATACTCACGAACCACTTGAGTTAAACCGTTGTCAACGACGAAAACGCCCGCCGCTGTTAGTTCGTACTTCCACCCCTTCACCATTTGCACCGCAAGAGTCAACTGCTGCAAAAGTCAAAACAAAGTTTAGCTATTGCGATTGCGAGTATAATTTAAGATTCATACTTGAATACAAATATGAATAAGCAACACAATAGATCTTCACTTACCTCCGAATAATCCTCCTGTGGACCTCGAATCCTAGCTTTTATATCCAGCATCTCAATTTTTTCCCGTACGTTACTCACCTAAAATATGTAATCTGCGGTAGTTGTACATAGTTAAATGCTTAATATTACTAATTATTACCAGTTACTAACTTAGCCTATCACGTGCCCGTTCCGTAATGCAGAGTGCACCCACATCTGGTGTCTTTCTTAGTTTACCTGATTCCGCATTGCATTTCCGACGGAGACCATGATGTACGCATCGATGATGCCGCTGATCAGAGCAATAATGTCCGGCTTACCCAAAGACGGCCACAGGACAAAGAAAATGTTGTAAACAGACTCAGCAATCTCTCCAATAATGGTGATCAGTGTGAAGAATCCGAGAACTCTGGAAAAATACTTGAAACTCCTCCTGAGCTCGTAGAGGTTATCCGTGAATTCCACCCAGTGTGACCAGCTCCGTTTCACACAGTGGTAAACTCCACTCTTGACCTGCAAGTCCAACTCGCGGATCATGATTCGGGATAGCTCGGTGTGAGCATCAAGAAGAAAATAGCAGACGGACAACAATAGTCCCAGCACCAGTGTCTGGCAGAGATGCATGTTCACGACGATAAAGGAACTTGCTAAGGGTTCAGCATACTTGGGTGCATTCAGCGCCTCCAGAGCAAAAAACTGCAAAGGTTGCCCCTTCAACGTCATGAAGGAAATAACTTCCGGGAGTATGCAGACTGTTTTCAACAGAAAGTTGGCAAAATAAATGGCCACCAAGGCACTTCTCATTGTAAACCACCGCCGCTGAACCCACAAATGCTTCGCTGCAAACCTCCGAACCTTCCTCACCCGTCCCAGAAGATCAATCAAATCCGCACAATAATATATCCCCCCAGACCGGTACAGAAGAACGTATGCGGTCACAACCGTGTAAGTCCCGACGAGCACTAGCCATTTAGCTGGGGAAGGTACGCGAGTCGTGTTGAAAATCACACCTAAGCACTGGTCCACGTGCACAGTGGACAGCAGTAGGACGAAAGCCGTGTAGAATACAGGGAGAGAAGCCCACTGGAATTTGAAATTTGTAGAATTGAAAGAGGGGCTTTTGGAGGGGAAGCAACCGCAGATCCAGTTTAGAAATATACTGATTTGCAAAAAGTAATTCCGATCCACATGATCCCCCCGTCTTTCCTCTGCCATATTTGGAGTCTGGAGTCCCACTGTAAGAAACTGGGCCTCAAAAGTTTGCATAAGCTAAATTTGTTGTAGTTAGTAGTAGCCAGCTAACATCACCATCCAAGCTCACACATTTCGCAAGTACAGGGAAGAAGGGCGGAAAATTTACTTTATGATCATTATAAAATAAGAAAGACCAGTTCCGACATTGCCCGTATTTTCCTTCTCGTAGGTCGCACTTATTAGTCGGAGATTACTCAACGTGAAGAAGACAAAAGGAGGCGGATCAACAAACTGATACAAAAGCGTTTCGCTTTTGTCCAAACTTCGGACAACACTCTTGTTCCTTGTAGACAATGATTGTAGTTCGGAGCTACACACGTTTAACCGCAGGTTGCAGTTCATTCGCATGCAAAGTATTGCAAATTTATTCGTTTGTAGTGTTACTGCAGTTTTCAATTAAAGTTTGCGACTTTGAATGCAAATTGAATGTGGCTTAGTGTATGTATGCATGAAGAAAGTGACGGGGCATTCGAACCATTTAAAGACCGAACGGTTGTCTCACCAGGCGAGTGAATGCAACGTTTCTGACGCACACAGGGCCATGCTATTGAAGGTGTACAAACCAGTTATATTGTTGATAAGGCTGAATTAGCAGGGTTGATAAAATTCCAGCTTGATGATATAAGGACGTCAAATATGTCCAAATTTGTGGGGATGTTATTCCATTATTATATTAGAAACCCTAATCTGAGGTAGGGATAAAGTAAGGTTTCAGAGTGCTCGAGACTGTTCACCATGAGAACTAATTCATTCCCAAACTTAACCTCACAAGTTTTAAAGCAATAATATTGTAGCTGTAGTGATAGTCGCAGTGCACGAATCCTTTGAAAATTCGTTAGACTGCAATTTAGGATGCGTTTGCATCCCTCTATGCATGCTAAACTTTCAGGGAGCCTTCAACGGTCGCATTGTATAAACTTTCCTTTTGTATTTACAGAGAGATGCCGATGAGCGAATGTCATAAAACAAAGGCTGAGAGCTTGAATAAGCACTGCAGCATTGGACGCATTCGTTGTGCTAAGCTACGTATGAAATTTTCTGATATTGTTTACATTTGGTCAACTGATTTGGCCTCTCTAATTCTTAAAGAAATTTGCTCATAGGACCTCATAGTAATGGTGAATGATTTGATTCCGCGAAATCAACTGACCCTGATTTGCTGAAACGATTTCACATAAAAAGGCCATCGCGAAATAAGAAAGTCGTTCTGTCTTTCACGCAGTCTCATTTTGGAAAGTGTTGCGCCATATGTTCTTGCATAACAGCAGATATTTACGGACTATTTAAAATTTTCAACATTACCAATTGCGTAGTGGTAAAACAAAATGGCAATGCTTCACATACTTACCATTTTGCTTGCAACCGTGATTTTGGACCCGTTTTTACCTGTGCATGGTCAAAATAAGACGAGCAGCGGGGTATTTTATATTCTACACTTTCAGTTAAAAAGTTTTTCGTTCCACACTAAAGTACATAGGCGTGGATTTGCAATTGGGAAATTTGGTTTTCTTTTAATCGCAGAACCGAGTACAACGTACTGTGATGACCCACCATAATTCACATGGTCCACCCATGGGTCTTCTATATGGCCACGACACAACCCACCTGTTGGAGTCACATCATCCCGCGTATCCAAGTCACAATTCTTATCCACAACATACTCATTTACCACCATCTCACCCTCAAGTGGGTCATGTCAACAGCCAGCATGCAGTATATACTCCAGACCACAGTAACAACTATCTTCAGATTGTGAACCACCTGGCAGAGGTAGCTATCATGGCCTCGGAGGCATCACAGGCATTATCACGATCCCACAATCATTTCCATGGATATTCGGGTGAGCACGAGCACGGTATTCGAGATGGTCACATGACATCCAATCAAGGATATCATTATGGACGTTGATGGAAGCATTCATCACCAACGGAAATAATCAATAAACGTACATCGATTCGTCATCTGAACAAGCGGGATGAGGTAAAAGTTAGGGACAAAACTGACACCGCGGTAAATCTAATCTGAGTGAGGGCAAAGCTGGCCAAGGGTCTATGATTTGTACCACCAAGGACAGCCAATTCTTAAATTTCTACCATACATTATAAGTACGGAAATCGCTGATGAGGGCTGAAGGACTTGACTATTTACTGAAAATATTAAGGTGACCGAACCATAAGTTGAAAAGTGATGGTGTGAGCATGGGTTACGCTCGACGTCATGTTGGCTGTAGCGAAGTAGGCCTTCGATTTTACTGTCGGACATTACAGTAGGGACATCATTATGCAAATTTGATTATTGTATATTGTATATATTGCACACATGTTAGTGTGTATTTCTGGTGACGACGATTACCCCTGCCATTGAAATTCAGACGGATGGGGACAGCAGGGCGAGACCTTTGGGTTTGCATTACATTATGGTACACATGCAAAAGTTTGTCAACCAGAGTTCGCTAAAACTAAAAAGAGGTTCCCAAAATATAAGAATAAGAATAGAATATTGTGTGTTCAAATTAAACGGCAATAGTGCGACGAAAATATAAACCTTCGACAGCTGAGTAAGTTCAACACAGTACTCAAACATTTGTGTAAAAAATTCGTGGAAACTTTATTTTGCTGGTATTCCTGATATCCGCTCCCCTTGTTGAGTTAATAATTTGGATATTGCACAACCAAAACTAAGCATCTGTACATCTGCACCAACTAATTTTCCAGCAATTATTATTATGAATACACTGTACATGCACTGTACATGAATGCATGGTGTGGGCCATTTGATGTGTGAAAAATATCTTATTTTAGAGTTTCCACGAAAGAATAAAATCGGTTGTTTATTTCAGCACTTTTACTTTAATCAAAGGCTTACTTAAATGCAAGGCTCAATTAATGCAGTTCCACTTGTGCTCGTATTTTATTTTGCATTTTCATCCTTCATCAATCACCATCACGATCACGATTGATTCACCACGATTCACGACCCCAATTTATACAAGTAGCAAGTGGAGTCAACCATGTTGGGAGCTTCGAAGCCGCTTGGGCAATTACAGTTCTCACGTGTCCTCCATATCACAATAGAATGCATGCGACAATAATACGCAAGATGCTATGATTGTCGCATGCAGTCTGCTTTGCCCCAAAATAATGCGTCGATAAGGTCTTGTGATGTCTAGCCCCACGACATTTTTCCACTATCATAAAATTAACTAGAACGGAAAATATGGTATAGCAGGTACGTATACGTTACGAATCGTAGTAATTTAGCTAATAAAAGACATGTCCTATCGACAGACACTAATACTAATTTCTATTACTTTCATGGAATGTTTTCTACACGGTGTATAAGGTTTTTTTCCAGAAAGTCGTCTCTCAGCTCTCTAATAGGCTCGTTTGTCACAGGTGAATCACCAGATATTGTTTTGTACGAAATTACAAATTGGAATGAATGTGATAAGACAGCGTCACAACGCGAAAAGTTACAGTATTATCCTCAAGTGACTCCCCGTGATGCAGCTAATTTGCATTTTGGAGGCGCGCTTTGAATATTTCGTATTTGAAGTTTGAGTATGAGCGTGAGCTGTGACGTGGAGTCGAAGTGTCAAGTGTCAGGTGAAGGGATTTCGCATTTCGTTCACTGAAATGTACAGGTAAAACAGTGCTCCTGAAACCTCGATCGTTCTTTACTAAAACGGCCTTGGGGTTACGTAGCTAGTTGAGGTGTTTCTAATCGCTTGATACGCATGTAGCAGTAAAGTATGCTATTTTTTTGTCATGCAAATAACTCTAGAGGTGAGCAAATAAGATTATTTGAATTTTTCAAATGCCGAGGTGACAACTTAAATCCATAGTTCGGGCGTGCTAGAGGATAAAATGGTAATTTATTTCTGTGGTGTCAAGTGATATGATATCGCCCACGTTGTAACCAGGTAGTCAAATAGTCTAAGAGGGTGAAGAAGGAAGATGGGCGTACCGATGAAGCCTGATGTGGAGCCACGTCTTTGCTGGGATAATACGCCGAAGTCCGAGGAATTGGTGGTACAGTACTTGAAATCGCCAAAGTACCTCAAGACTAAGCCAAAGTGGTTAGACAATATCAAACACTGGAACTTGAAAAGTGGGACAAAAATATTAGTCCGATCGTTCAATACATCTGAAATGAGACCACCGTTGTCAGAATTCCCGGTTGTTATCACGACGGAGAACTTAAAGGTAAGTTAAATTCGCTGGTTGTAAAATTGTCCTTCTGTTGTCAGTCGTCATTCATGTTCCACCCATGCTTATGTTTTCCTGGTTTTTGTACAGAAAAATTACATGGACATGCTGAAAGAATTGCAGAAGATGTACACCGCTGTTTTGAAGGGCTGTGTGTTGAGTCAAGTCGAATTCAGTGTGGGTCAGTATGCAGTGGCATGGATACCCGAGCGAGAGCGGTTTTACCGGGTGCGAATCCGAGATGTGTATATACCCGGAGTGTTTCTTGTCCAGACTTTGGATTCCTGTCAGAAGCTTGTCGTTCCGTACAACCAGTTGTTTCCGATTTGTGAACAGTTTTTATCATTGAGGCCTATGTTAAGTACTCGTTGTATAACTTCGTGTGTTGCTTTGAAAAAGGTTTCAGTTTATACCTTGAAAATAATAAATAACTTTTGATGTATTTATAGGTGATAATGCTGCGCCTAGACGAATTGGAACGGTTCGATTACTGCAGAAGCCTAGAGGAACTGATTAACGCAATAGTGAACTGGAAAAGAGGACTGCTCGAGTTTGAAGTGACCAGGGTTGTAAAATGGCGGATTTATGGACTCGTGCGTTATCCAGGAACTACAGAAATTTTGAACCATACACTCTTGAACCAACTTTGGCGAAATTTGGCACGCCCACGCCTTCCTTCCGTAAGATAGAGTCCATCGGTTATTACAATATCCCCAGTTTGGCATTGATTTATTGTTAAGATGATTCAATTTTTTAGGTCGGCGAGTCTTACTTGAAAGCTCATATTGTTCATGCAGAAGAAAATGCGTCTGTGAGCATTCAGTTGGTGTGCCCCACAACTTTGGCCTTACGGAACTACTTTGAGCAGTCCAAGCCACTCTGCGATAGCCTGGTTCAAAATCCAGACGAGTTCCAAAAGAGGAAAGCATGTCTTCCGCTGGACCCAAAAATGATTTACATGATTTTGGATGGGAAGTCAAAAAGATTCATTCGAGTTAGGCTATCAAGTAAATCCGCTGATCAGTCGTCAAAGAGGGGAGAGGATGACGAGGTAACATTTTTGTCTTATGCCATTAAATGCTGCTTCTTTTCAGATGAATCATTTAACATTCGTTTCTTTTGTCTTTCTTTGGTGGTAGATTACCTTACGAGCGATTGATATTGGGAATACTGTCACGGCAACGTCGGATTCACTACTTGTGGCGTCTTCCATCCACCCATATCTCGGCCTAGTACCTCCGCAGGTATAAATAGAGTTGCACAGACAACAGGACCTTCGAAATTATGTCATGATGAATTCTTACGACATTTTTTAAACAGTCTTGGGAATAGCATGACCCTAATTTCAGAGATAAACTGATTATAAACTCGATTTTTTGCAGTGTATTCTTGTCCATTTGGCAAACGTTGCTACGTTGAACGTTGGACGGTTTCTAAAAGAATATGGTGACAAATCAGTTACTTTCCGTGTAAGTACTATGGCATATGTGTTTTTCGAATTTTTGGTAATAAACGTTGCGATCGCTTGCTCAACATTGGTAATTATTGCAGGTAATACGCGCTGCCAATTCTAAATGCCCTGCAGAGGTCAACATGTACCATGTGAAGAATTTTTCAGAGAAGGGCACTTGCGGGTATGTTTCAATCAACAGAGAACTGATCTCCCTGAATATAGGACGCCCAACGACGGGCATTACTGAACTGGAAGAAGCAAAGCGTCCTTTAGCCCAACTCGAATATATCGAAATGAAAGGCACTACTTACTGGAAAAATTTTATAACGAAGGGAATCAGTCCAGGAGATCGCATCGTTTGCAGTATCTCAAAAGTTTTTAGTCCGGTCGATTTCGTGGTAAGCTTATTTTTACTGCTTGAAGGGCAAGATCCGGATGGGGATATTTTACGGAGGTGTGCATATCGTAACTTAGCTCCAATCCTTTGTATTAGTTTCAATAAGAATTATTAGCTTCATGGTTTATTTTTATATTTTTAGTTACAGCCAGCGAAAGCACGTGAAGTCATTGGACTCATTTCGAAGGAAATTAGTGATTATGTTGAAATAGGCTGGATGCAGACTACGATCGAACGCATTAAAACCAAGCCACGCAACGCGGGTTGGTTTTACGCCTACAAGTGTCCAGTAAAGAATCTCTATCTCAGGTATTACTAACGCCAATTTTGTGCTGTTTAAAGGGTGTAATGGATTTCGTTTCTTTGTTTCTCCTTAATAGAGTTCGAATGTCCAAGCTCCTGCGCGACAAGATGGCCAAAGTCTTATTGATAGATTTTGGCGAGTATGTAGAAGTTAGCTCCGAGGAATTGCTCCCAGCGCTGCCTCTCGGTATCTGTACAATTGGTCCGCAATCCGCCAGAGTCCAGAATTTTGGTATGGTTTTGAAAAATTGTTCTTTTTTTGTAATGCAGTATTTTGTTATGAAACATTTTTAAATCAAATTAGATCTGAGAGATGTAGATGGCATCTCAACGCTGAGCGATTTGCAAGTGTTGGAATGCGAAGTATGTAGGGCAGCTGTGGAATCTGTGGAGTTCGATAACTGTGGCATGACTGTTCTGGAGTTAAATTCTCTAGATATGAATTTGCGACAAGCCTCTCTCCCTGCAGATCATTCGCAAGAATCGAAGGAAGAGGATAAGTCATAGTCATACGTACTTTATTAATGCATGCAATTATAACAAGCTCGTCTCAACTGCTGTGCTTATGTGGGGACAATACGGAGATAACCAAGGAGTGTGCTTCCTTGTGGGGGATTGGGTATGGGCCACGTACACGATTGTAAATAAATAGTTTGAAGTTTAAACCGAAATTATAGTTCGTGTACTCACTGCGTGTGTCTTACGCAGTATTTCTAAAAGTGAGCAAATATATCAGAGTCTAAGGAGGTGTTGTTCAATGAAGGTCGTATCCGCAGCCTGAAACGACTTCCTCTGACTGCCCAGTCAAAGTGCAAGAGAAACGACGAGATACGTAGATTGGGCTATCATGGCATTTAGTAGGACGTGACTCTTCCACCAATACAATGTTTCAGCCTGACCTGTAGCCTGTAAATGAGCCTTGTTGGATGATAAATCTGTAAAACCGGGATGATTTGTATTTAATCATGAGAGTTTCCTCCAAATTCAGAATTAAGTTTGATTCTATTGAAATTTTTAGTCGGAGAACCTGGCAATGTTACTTAATTGTTTCTGGCGGGACTTAAAACTCAGTTTATATGGCTGTTTGATTGGCGGCGCTAGCGTAGTCCACGCAAAGTCCCTGGTGAAAGGGGGTTGCCACCGTACGCCACGGCGAATATTAGACAGAAAGGGAAGGTGGCAATTCAGTCAGCACCTTGGCAGTTGTCAGGAGGACTTGACCATTACGACGCCAAGACGAGTAATACGATAACAGTACATAGGCTGGCTCCGCTTTTACACTGAGGGTGTCCCGTCCTTCACTTTTTGGAATTTTATATTTCAGCTCCCACAAAAGCTCCAAGCCAGCACAAGCATGCAATATATAGAACTCTTGATCTTTCGTTTGGATGTTATTTTGGGTCGCTAAGTTGGTAACTAATAGACATAATTAATTATCAAATGAAGGACCACTAAAAATTGTTTCCAAAATGGCCCTTTTTTTCAAAGAAATGCTATTTCTTCGAAGTCAATTTTTAAGAAAATCATCAAGAACAAAAATATACCAAAAATTTATAATATGTAATTTAAGATCCTTTACAATATTCACTACACTATTTTGAGCTCAGTACCATTCGAAGAGTGCTACGGGTCAACAAAGGGTTAAAATTTGGGTTTGACTTTGTGGTTTTCGGTAAAGTTGGTAATAAATTCTACAAATGCCTTATATAGATGCCAAAATTTTTTGTAGCTAATCCCAAGTTGTTATAACACATGTGTGCAATCGGACCAAGCTGTTGCAAAAACTTTGAGGTCATGGGGTCACGCAACATCTAGCATACACATGAAAACATCAAGACTTACCCTACTATTCGTAGTTCTTAGTCTACGAAGTCCCTACCTCTAAATTTTCATAACCCAGGGGTCAGCTCCTTTCGTGAAAGGGATCCCTAAGTGTTTGGAAACTCTTCCGAGGCCCTCTTTTCAGTTAGCGCTCTCTCAAGTCGCTAACCGTGTACCTAACTCCATGCAACTATTTTTAGTCGATAGAAAATCAATACAGCTATCTGTAGAGCATCTAAGCGTTAGCCTAGCTCTCCTAGTTGCTTGGCAATGATTTGATTAAAAGTGGGCAAATAAGGACGGGAGACCCTCTGTACTTTTCGCCGGAATAGCCTAATACCACAAATAATAATAATTAGTGCGACAGATATTTTGATTATGAGAGCTCCTCGCTCGTAACTGTAACTTAGATAACTAAGATGCAACTGGTGGGTTGCGTCAAATGTATTTGAGTATGGAGCAACTCGGTCACATCAAATGTATTAGAGTAAGGAAGGAGTAACCCGGTTGCGAACCGTGACAGGCTATAAATGGTAAGCCGAAACAGTACAGGAAGGACTGTCAACCGATGTTCAGGAAAGATCTTATTCGTTGTTTTAGCCTTTGACTGGATAGTCGGTGCAATATTCGTTCCAGGCTGTTCTTTACTCCTGCAGTTTCCAAGGGCTGATGTCGGAAGGCTCGCTCTGTCATACTGCGTGACACACACGGAGTCTCTCGTGGCCAATACACCCTCCATCCCAACTTAATTTCGGAATGCCTGTAATGTATTAGATCATATATGTATGCTCAAATTTTTTGTATTAAATGCATGTTTTTAGAAATGCAATGATCAGTGATCAGTCACTTCTCAAGTCCTATTATTATTTCTATACCCCGCACGTAAGGTGGTGTCGTAGTAAATCTTATGTAACAGCTCTTTGAGTGAAAAATTAGACTGAGCTTATTTGTTCCGCAACATCCAGGAAGTTTGTTTGAATGTTTCTATTTCGCGTAATTTAAATTCCTAACAAACGCTACAGTAGCGAAAAATGTCTGAAAAAATACGGCTGGGTGAAATTGGATTGGTTGCATGCCAGACTAATGGTTTACGACTTGTTAAGCCAAAATTTGCAGTTTTGAACTCAAAATTTTCGGGGTAAAACGTTAATTTTACCACTAATGCTAAAATTTTAAATCTCGATGAACGGACGGCATAAAGGTTGCCCCGCAGCTCCCCGCAAATCTGTTACTGCTCGAAAGCTTTAATAGAAGGTCAGCTCAGCAATTTATTTTGTTGTCATCCTGATTTTTTATTTTACTAGCAAAGGTCTTCAATTTCATTCATGGCAGATCATCATCTGCAAAAAATTTAGTGTGTCAAATTTTACTTAGAATCAGTAGGCCTTCTTGTGCAGCCCACTCTAATGATTTAAATGCATCCATTTTAATGCTGTTTTGCCTCTCGCTACGAAGCACTGGTTAGATTGATAAATTAGATCGAACTCCATGCCTGTAAGTATAACACAAATGCAATGCCCTCTATTGACTGTCCTAGAACTTTGGTATACTCCGGGGCATTTGCCGTCCTGGATTACCCTTGGCGGGACCCGAGACACAATGATTCATACCGGGACTGTCTCGGGCATTCCGGGACATGTGGCAGGTCCGCTATAACCTGTAGCTTTACTTGTCGTAGTTTGGGCAATTAAAGCTTAATAAAAAAAGCGACGGCAACATTCGATTTTACACCCAAGTGCCGTGAACTAATCAAATTTCTTTATTCAATAATTGGAAAGCAGATTACCAGTTGTTTAGCAATAATACAGGTGGTTTTCAATAGTAGAAATAGAACTATATGCTAAAACGCTGGGGATAAGTGTATACTTTCTATTGGAAATTAAAATCCTTTAAGTGGAAAATAAACGGTGCATTAAAGGGTTGGTAAACGTACTGCATTCATACACACAGTCGGCTCTATTTTGATTTTTGATATTCGATGCGTGAGTCTCTATGTGGTCTCTATGTCCCTTGGCGCGCAATAAGGCAAACCTTCACACGTACATAAAACCTGACCGCGTATGACCTGACCTGCTATTTGGTGGTACGTAGGCGCATTTCCGTTAATAATCTCGATATGAACTGCTCGTAAGGAAGTTTTGAAAGCATAAAAGAATACAAGGCACCGTACACGAAGCCCTACCAATTTCTTGCCAGTTTAGTTAGCTACGCCACCGCCTGAGGGTCAGGTATTCAGATGACGCTTATCAAGGTTGAAGGATGGTACATCTTTTAGTTAAGATAGTTCCTGTTTAGTGTCCTTGTTTGTTTGTTCACAAAGCGTACAACTAGTACGTAATATAAGGCGGGGAGCGTACACTACACTTTCGTCCACGCAGCAGCCAGAGCTCCATTGATTAAATGGTATACCTCTACCTCGGGACTGTTTACCCCTTGATCGTGGGAGGAATTCAAGGACCGAAAAGCATTACGGCCGCCCGTGGTCTTGCGCCAAGTCACTAGTCATGAGCAGAGAATGTAAATATCTCTCTCCATTTAACGGTCAACTTTGACGGAAAACATGGGTTATCGGACATAGCATGCTATAATTTTAGGAAAGCGCTTCGTTTATCTCTTCTCCCACTACTCTTCCATCATATCTGACCAAGCACTCAGCTGATTATTCCGTCTTAGGTTCTGCTGGAAAACATCCCAGCGCAACATTTTCACGGGAACACGCCCGGGATTTCTGCGTAGCAAATTGAAATCCTCTTTTGATGGCTGTTTTCGTGCTGACTTTACCATCAAACAACCTCATGTATCTAGTCTTGAAGTCATAAATTGAATGGATAGTCGTCTGTTGCTGGCACTTAACCTATGTCACAACTAGCGTACTTACGCAGGGACGAATAAGTTTTCACGTGTAGATACTGCATGTTACTACACGAGCTCATCATACTTAAATACTGATACTAACAGAAAAACATTCCGAACAAGTTCTGAGTTGTGACCGGTAAACAAAAACATGAAATTATTGTTTACGATACTTCGGGAAATGGATTTCCTCGGCCTAAGCTGAAATCCAAATCCTTTTCATAAGCACCATAAGTTGGGAACAAACTTACGGTATCAATCGTTTGTCGTATTCTCTGATGGCTTGAGCCTGTTACTCGGCCATGGAAACTGGCAGGATCTAGTCAAGAATGATTTCAAAGAAGGAATTTCGTTCCAATTTTAAATTCTTTGCCGTGGCTTGCCGACTTAAGGTCTTGCCGTTTAACTTGCTTCCACGAGATGGAGTCCTCGCCCGCGAAACCTCCAAATCCATGCGCCAGCTGTCGTACAGTTTGCTGACCATTGTGCTTTTCCATGCGTTTTATATAAATTTTCGATTCCTCCAGACCGTAGTATTTGGGGGTTCCGTTGTTCGGCATCACTTAATTTTCCACGTGGACTATGCCCTCGCGTCATTAATGGTCTCCAGCTGGTATTACATGTGCTGCATTTGTCTACCGGAGGTTACCGTGGCTGTCTTTAACGGATTGTTCGAAGATGAAAACCCGGGTGGAAAAGGTGCGATTAAAACTTAATTAAATTAAAAATTAATTCTTAATTGTCAGTTTACCAATTTCTAGCTCTAATCGTTCCAGTAGTTCACAATGTATAGCTGAAATAATTTTTATTCCCTAGAATTTGAAGAAGGCGAGTCCACAGCGAAAAGAACAATGCAAACAGGATGGTCACGTCAGGATATGTTGGCAATGTTTGCAGGACACATGCTCCTCATAGCAATAATATTTGTCCTCTGGACATTCACGTATGATCGTACAATGAAGCATCTGTTGTACTCTTGCTTACCCGAAGGCTACCAAGAACCGCTCTGGTTCTGGCTCATGTTCGTGGAAGAAGTATGCTTCCTCACATGGCTCGGTTTCGTGGCCTTGTTCGTTCTGATCACGCACGTGATGTTCTTTGAGAAGGTGACAAGAGATCTTCGTCTTCTCCGTGGTCCCAGCAATCAGTAAGGGCCCACTTACGTTTCTACCTCCTGGGGGTTTAAACCAGTAATGGTTTTAAGTGTCTGGTCTTTTTTACAGCGGTAATCGCTCCCTACAAGAAGCAGAGGGGATCTACTTTAAGCTGAGGTCAATCCAGTTGCATATCACGCTGTTCAACGAGCTCCATAATCACATCGCCTTTTCATTCAAGCTCTTCTGCATCACCATGTGCACCCTCAACGGATACTTCATGATTGCTTTCTTTTCTGCAGATCCAGTTTTCGGAACAGTTTACTACGTAATTTTCGGTGTCTTGGCTATCCTTTATTCTGTATTGTACGAAAAGGCATTCGCAGTTCCAAAAATGGTAGTTTTGACCAAATCAGCTGCTCTGTTGAGGTTGGGAACAAACAATAATTTCAGTCAGGACTTCCAAGACTGTATGGCGCAGCGGGTAATATCTGTGCCACCGTTGGGCATCAAAGTAGGTCATTTTCACACTTTCGAGCGTGTGTCAACGCCAGTGTTTATTGATTATGTACTACGAAATGTGGTTGGCCTGTTGCTAATGCACAGTAATGGCTCCCTTTGATAAGAATGGAATATTTCCTGTTGGACACTGAGCAAGGTTCCAAACATTTCATCATTTTCAGAGAGCCATTTCTGGTGTATTCGTATTTCTGGCAATGAATGCGGGTTTTGGCAGTGACTATAGGATTGAGTACAAGAGGGTGCCAGTTGGAACATCGGGGCTTCTCACGTAAGAGGATGGTTACACCTTGCAGGAAAGACGGGAAACCGGAATTGACCAAATGTTTGGTGCTCAGTGTATTACCTTTACATAGAAGGCGCACGTATTAAAACATTTTAGCGAATAGTAATCCGAATGGGTAGGATGACACAATTTGATTTCAGAAGTCTTTGTAAGCTCACAATATGATGAGATGACTGAAGTTGTATGGTTAATCACACCTAGTTTCTTGCTCAACTTGGTGGCTACATCTTTTGTCTTAAAGTTGATAGTGTATTCTTAACTTGTGACTGCGAAACTTTCGTTAAGATGCTCATTCATGCTGGTGTGATTAGAGGATGCTCTTGTTGTCAAATGTGTCACTTCGAACAGCTGTTCGCACTCGCCGCAGTATGTGTTTCATACTATAATAAAATGTGATTGTAAAAAATTTCTCACCCCGCAAGCTCAATACTATTAAACTTTTGTTACTTAGTCACTGTAACGAAAGTGCTTCTTTCTTCTTGTGTGGGAGCGTGAGCGTGAAAGTGATTGTTACTATTTCGACTTTCGTAGACTTGATCATTGAGTTCTCTCACTCAGATCCACCCACATGCATCACGCGCCGGACACGCATGTTTTAGTGTACGGATGTACAGGTGAATAACGTATTAGGCGTGTCACGAGTCTTGATTCTTTTTGGGTCTTGCAATTCCCACGGGCGTCGAGAATGTTTTATTTACACTACCTGGTCACTGATTTACGGAAACTCTGTTGGCTGCAATTTTCAGCCCAACTTGAACGGCAGTCTTCCACCCTATAAATCTCTTGAAATCAGAATCATTTAGGTTTTTCGCAGTGTGTTACATTCAACAGATCAGTGAGGATCCTCCGTGATTGTGTTCGTGCAAGCTCAAAATTTACCATTGAAGATGCTACGGAGTGGATTTTTTCTTCTGGCCCTCGCTGTTCTCTTCACAACCATGGCTATGATGGGCTCCGTGCTTGGTCATCAGAGGGTAGGTTGTCTATTTATATAGGGAGACCCATTATGATTATGAGGCTATCGGCTTTGGTTATAGTACACAACCTTTCCCAGTTTGTGAGCCCATTGACTTTCTCAGGCAAGTTTACTTGATCACCTTTCACCCTGACTCTTTCCAGTTCAAGCGGGGTGGATTCACTGGACATGGAGGTTATGGTAACGCTGGAGGCTATGCTTATTCCTCTGACTTGCTCATCGGATCTGGTGTGGGTGGAAATCTTGCATATGATGCCGCCCAGCGGAACTTCTTTTCGCTCAATGCTGCTGACCTAGGGAATGCATTTGACGTGGGTGATTCTGCTCATGCGATCGGTAATAAATACGTAACCTATTGTGTCCCCGTTTAATTTTTGTAACAACAATGATTCAGAATGATCAAAGAAAAAATTCTCTTTTTTAGCTAAAGCAACGCGTACGTCTGCTGCTGCCGGGTCTAAATTCAAGGGCGGTTACGGGAGGAGGTAAATGCTAAGCTGATCGGAGTTTAACTACTAAACGCATCGCCACTCCGTAACTTATTATAATACCATTCTTTAAATAAATACTACAATGTCTTCCCCACATTTTCTTCTGCATTGTCATGTATGGTTCACTTTGTTGCATGAAACTTGGCTTTGATGAGTCTTTATTTAGAATCCGCCCAAATCAGTCAATAAATTGTGATTTCAGACACAGTATGTGTCTGTGTCCCGCACCAGGAACCAACAAGCTCACGCAAACCGACTCACACCCATATTCTATACCATAGGAGCCATTAAGAGCCTGCTTTGGTGACGACAGTTGGCAAATTCTAGGAATTAAATATCAAGTGTACCCGCTAATGCCTGAAAAGGGTAATCAGTTATCAGTAGGGACCGGATTTCTATGACCGTTTTTAGAGGGGATTATGACGGTTTGCATATGCAACATTTTAAGGGATTATGACGAAAAATATGCAACTTTATAGGAATTATGACGCAAATTATGCA
>WJFA01000110.1:0-70953 GCA_009870155.1 Pseudobourletiella spinata | reverse complement strand
CAGACTTCGATTTTACCCACCAACCACATACCTACAATCACTTATGCTCACTTCTGCTTTTTCTGCTTTTTGCGCGCCTTATTTATGTTATTTGGAGATCTGTTTGCCTACGACTTGAACTAAAGCTCACACTTTTATGTGTAAAGTTGGAGCGGAATGACCCGCTATGTGTAACTTATATTCTACATCTAATAGTCCCCGAATGTAGCTATCCAGACTTCGTCGTGCTCAGGCTGAATGAATCCTTCGCAACTAGATGACTAACTGTTAACGATGGGAGTACACATTTTGTATTGTTTCTCTATTCAAAGCTACGGACAACAAAAGGCGGTGCGTGCTCTGGACGGGTCCTGCAGAGCGGAGCTAAAATATTCAGTTTGTTTCATAAACAATGTCGAACTAATTAGCAGGAAATGTTTTAGTTCTTCAGACCATTATAATTATTCATCGCCGTACAGTACAAAACGTCGCCGTACAGCTTGGAAGATGTTTTTCTGTAGTGCATTATCCAGCATCATATGTAGCAATTACGGATTTGCTGAGTTCAGAAAGAGGTTTCCTTTTGGATGTGAACCAAATTGTTAGCCTCTCCAATTTTAGCGCTCTCTGCATGCCAAAGATGAGAAAAAGACCGGTCCATTTAATTGTATAGTCACATGGCAGGTTTTACCGTACTTTCACAGTACAGACATCACATAAGAATTTCAAATTTTTGAGCCAACTGTAATAAAGCTTATGAGAAGTCGGTGGTGGGAGCTGGAGATCATTTTTGGAACAGAGACGTTGTTAAGACATAGTGGGTGTAGCTGAATTATGTAATATAATTTCTACAGGCTGGAAAAGAAGCAGAAGAATAAAGAGAAAATGGTGGAGGCTCAACCGCCGACGATTTTCTGCCACAAAACTCGGGTGGTACCTTACGAGCCAGACGTTAGCAAAATGCTTCAGTACATGACGGCCGAAGATCAGGAGGAGATCGAATGGCTCGTTCGGAAATTTCACCAGTCATACAAGGACATCCCTTACAAAGTGACTCAGAGTACAACAAGTCGGACGTCGATAGAAATCATTGAAATGTTCACGACGATTCTGCGCCGCATGGTGTATTTCCACAAGAATCTTCCTGATCTCAACGAGCTGTCTCAGGAGGACCAGAGTACCCTACTGCGGCAAGGTGTGCTTGAGATGTGCATGCTCCGCTCTGCCCTCACGTACGACGTCAAAAACAATAGGTGGCCCGTCCAGACGGGCTCAATGGAGTTTCTCCGAAACTGCCCGATTCTCCGTGTGGAGGACATGAAGAAACTCGTATCCCCAGACTTGTACAAAATGCAGATGGAGTTCATCTATGGGATACAAGAGCTTCAGGCAGATGAACCAATTGTCACGCTCCTTTCGCTTATCGTCCTATTCTACCCGGACCGGACAGGACTAATTCAGCCGGACCGTGTGTCGGAGAAGCAGGAGAAGTATCTGCGACATTTAGAAAACTACATTCTCTGGCGCTTCGGTTCTCAGGGTTCAAAAATGTACGCCAAATTTCTCACCAAGTTATCGGATCTCCGTCAGCTCAATGACTCTCACAATGAATATAATCTACGGCTGGCTCAACAGGAAGTGAGCCAGATCCAAGAACAGCTCAGTTCTATAAATTTGAACCCGTATACTCAGTGGGATCTTGTCAAATATGATAAACAGACATCTGTCGGACATGTTGAACCAGTTGCAAGGAGTTCTGGTCGGGAGCAGAGCACAGGCCAGTCCGAATGGAAGGAAAGTAGTTCACAGAGTAGAGATAATCTTCCTAAATCTACCTCGGCTGTCACTGATCTGCCGCGGACGAGTCAGCCTCCGCAAGAAAGCGAGACGAAAGAAAGCGGTGGAGAGACCAACGAAAAGTCACCGGGCAAGTACAAACCGTCCTTCGTCGGCGTCTTATTTTCTCAGATGGTGAACCGTCACATACCATTGCTCATTGAGGATCCCATGGCTACCATCTCGTCAGAGCAAGAGCTAGCCAATGTCGGGCGGTATTTCAGGGATACAGCCATGTGCAAAATGGCAAAAATGTCTCGTTCCTATACAGCGACTGCGTATGCGGAACAGTCCGAAACTCAGCTTATAACTGCCAGCTCGCCTGTAAGCTACAACCCCAGCTCATTTCATGCGGAATCCCGCGCCAGTTTCACTAGTACTCGTCAACCCTGTGAAATCGATTGCCATTCGAACCGCCAAAATGGTCATGCAGGAGACCAGGACCATGCAGCCTCCCAAAGCGTCAATTCTTTCGGTGGAGTAAATGACATCAACGTTTTTCAAAGAATAGAAGAAAGTCTAAGCCCAAGCATGCTTCGTCACCTTCAGGAAACTTTTGCCTGCAGAGCACACCCCGAATCTTCAGTGACTCGGCAAACTCCTGCAGTATCTACTGCAACCTCGGTGCTGGAAGAATCTGATTATGATGAGTATAGCCGCAGACCTAATCAGAATCAAGCCAACCCTGTTATTGCGGAGCAAATCAAGGATATTCTTCATAGCTTTGGCTACCAAGCTGAAGATGGTTTAGAGAACCGCCCGGTGCAGTATCATCAACAGCATTCTGCCACAGATAAGCTAGTTGAGGAAAATGACGACCCTTCATTTCAGAACGAGTTTGAGGTTACGGTAGAGACGCCATCCTCACAACGTGAAAGTGTGATTCGCTCGGGCCAGTATGCAGCTGATCCGAGTGCAGTTGCCCGTGGTGATGGGCAGCAGCAAGACAGGAGTGGGACTGATGGGTATCCCTGGTGAGATTGCAGAATCTTTGTGTCACTGCTCGGCACTAGTTGCAAAGGTTGAAATCATTTGATAAGTTTTGTTTGTTTTCTGGGCTTGCCTCAGAATATTGCTTGTTTGGTTTGCTGTTGCGGAATGGATATGGTTCGTGTTCGTGCGTCTCGTAAACCTGTGATTGTTTTATATGTGTTATTAATATAGACTGTCCATCAATGATATCATCAAAAATTTCGACAATTCGAAACCACCAAACCCAAAACGTTGGCTAATTATACATGTTATTAAATTGGGGAAACAAACCCACTGATTAATCACGGTGATGATAGCATTATTGGACAGTCTCTTATTGCATAAAGCTCATAGGAAGGAAAGTTTTCTGGGGGAAGAAATCAAACCATATACTCATTTATATCACATGTTTCTAACAGCATGAGATGGAAGTATCCTTTGTAATTCTTGTCATAATGCATTTAAGTTTATAAAGTGCTTATGTGCTTACACGGGCTTATGCGCAGATTACCTCGGGGCCCTGAGAGTCACGATATTACAAGGTAATAAGAAAGCGTGGTCGTTCATCCTTAGCTATACTCAGCTAGGGTACCATGTTCGGGTAACATTTTTTATACCATGTACAATGGCCATTCTTTCAGGAGTTAGGTTTAATCTATTTCAAATCATCACTTGTGTACGCTTAAAAGAAATACGAGTAATTGATGTCCTTTTTGTATTGCCAACCTGTTTCAGGAGAAAGATAAGGAACTAGTCTGTCTAGTACATGTAGTTATGTCTTTGCCAAGAATGTGTTAGGGATGCCAGAGAAATCGTGATGAAATTTGACCTGTCCCAATTAAACCCCCGCTAACCACTTGTGCTTCAAATCCGTTGCAAACCACAGGCAGAATCCATTCATTTGGACGCAATATATTCTAACTTCAGCGCAATTACAGACGGTTGGGCTGATATTAGCCCGTTATCAGCGTTATATCTACTGTTACCAGCATACCTCGCACTCATTGAGCATGAGCACTTCCGGACCTTTTTCATGAACATGAAAAGACTATTACAAACATAGTTACAAGTTAACCTCCCTAGATATTGAACATGCCACATATATTATTGGAATTTGAGAATCCTAACACACTTACTATACATTTTTAAACATGTACCAATAAAGTAATTAATTATTACAGTCACACTCAAAGAGGATATAACCACGTAGTGTAAGCGGTTTTTACAGCTGAAGTATTTTCACTTGAGCGAAATGTGCCATTTTTCCTGAGTATACTTTTGCGCTACCTGTTTTTAATATTTCTCCAATTAAATTTTACAAAACGTGTGAGGTGGGAAAGTACAGTGAAAACCGACCCATTTTTGTAAATCATGTTTATTATAATGGAAGGTGTTACAAAAAAGAAATTATTATGAAAACTTTACAAGTGGACATTAACATTCATGCGGGCGTTTTAACATAAAACTACAACTCGAAACTTTCCTATCAGGTAATCTCGGTAAACTGAATTTTGGCACAAAGCACTTTTTAATTTTTTACGCCATGTTCAACAAAATGTGATAAGTTGAAGGAAATCGAAGACATCGTGGAGTCCGAATTGATTGCAGTGAAAAAAATGCCGTAGGAATTTATTCTGTCGTGAAAACCAGAATGTTGGTCCTCCTGGTTCTCCTTGGGGCTTAGCACTCTGTTAAGTCTTACCGCCGGAAAAATTCACTGGGTCGGTGCGATTTCTTGGCAAGGCAAGGGCGTGCCCTTTCTATCTTGTGTACCTTTACATTCCGACTCTAGTCCATATTAATTTGTATAAGTGCTCCTACTATTAACGTGAAATTGTTGTTTTCCGCGTTAGCTGAAGGGAGTGCTCTAAGGTTTACAGGTTCAGAGGCATACTTAACTCGCGGTTTTTGTAAGTTATCAAATGGCTATTAAAGCCTACCCAGCGAGTTACGCTACAAACTTACCTCAGACTAGAGGGATTTCATAACTTTTTATTGCCAAAATACCGGCAATACACTAGTGATCTTCGCACTGCCTGAAGGCATGGCATAAGCTCTCGTGGGATCAAGTTCGGTTCAAACCTGCTTATCGGAACTTTTTGTGCCAAAGAACCGTGTATGGAAAGTGATATAGAGTGAAGCACCCGAGAGTCCTGATTTGTCATTGACAGTCTTAACTTCTCGTATTCCTACCGATAATTAGAGACGCATGCAAATCACTGGTAAGTAATGATGTTGACAGGGTCAGCTGAAATGATCTAGGAATCGGAATTAATCATAATATGTAACTTTGGTTCGGCTAACGATTTAATAGCACTATATGTTAGGTGAGCGTAGCGATACACGAATGTCCGAGTTATCACACGCTAAGATCGTAAAAGCAATGAAACGAGTCATTGCTGAAATGATGAGCTGAGGACCAAAGTTTTGCTCGAGTGATGATGCTGCAAGTGACCCACGTTACCTTATGTTCCTTAAGAATGTAAAATGCGAATGCATGCAGCAACATCTCATGAGTTTTCCACAAAAGTGGTCAACAGTACACGGAATGTCAAACTGTAGAACAGTTCAAGTTGAAGCTGAGCAAGGCTATTAACTAATAGTTATTAGTTAATAGCCTTGAACTGTACAGTTTTTATTATGCACTCAAGACTTATACAAACCTAGCTAGGCTCATGCTATATAGCCAAGTATTCTTATAGTTCTGTAACATCAGTAACAGACAATTGCAACTTGCACATTCTTCGTCTATGAAATGAGAGCTTAAGACTCACAATGGTAGTTTTTTACATGCCAACAAAGTACAAATCAATGATCATGCGCGTTCGAGAAGTCCTCCAGAAAGGTTAACAATGGCCAATTCCTAGGTGCGGAAATTCAGATTTGGCTGAGTTACGCGTCCTCAAAGTTTTCGTCACCGTAAATCCCATAAGAAGATCCCAGTTTTTAGTTTCGACGAATTTGTGAAAAACCCGCATAAATTGCCTCTCCTGCGGTTGGATGGTGGTAATATGCTTTCGCATGTTAAAAAGCATCAATACTATACTGTTTCTGAAAATTTGGCCGCATTCCAAGACGAAAATCATAACAACAAATTTTCGGCGTTTTTTTATTATGGGTGTAAATTAGTACTTACGCGAAACTAAAAGCTGGAAAATCCTTATGGTATTTAACATGAGATTTTTAAGTGAAGACGTACTCCCCCTTTGGTGCCCAGGTGACGAAAACTTTGAGGGCCCATAACTCAGCCAAATCTGAATTTCCGCACCTAGGAATTCGCCATTGTTAATCCTTCTGGAGGACTTCTCGAACGCGCATGATAATTGATTTGTGCTTTGTTGACATGTAACAAAGTCCCCATGTCAGTCTGTAAGGTGCGAAGCCCATGCAGGCTCCGTACGATTCCCCGTCGGGACCACTACCACTCAATAATAATTACAGTGATCTCAATGCACTCATACCCAGATCTTTCAATATCTATAGAAGACCCTCGTTTATCGGGCCCCTTTTAACACGACTACTCTGTAATGCGGTCATAAATTTTCTGTCCTAGTGCATGCTAAGCTATACCTTAACTACTAAGATCTTTAATGCGGACCAATACTTCTGATCCCGATAAGTCCGGAATAAAAAGGTTCCACTGTGCCCTAGTATTCAAAGTTCAGGCGCAGCTATCGCACAATTCGAATCTTTGAAACCCGTAATTGACAAACCTATTCATGTAAAACTTACAAGAATTAGGTTCTGGATGGATGGGTATGGCTAGTTGGTACCTTCGCGGTCCCTGACTGAAGGAATTTAAATGTAACTAGAGGTTCTAGAAGCTCTTTTCATGTGGTTAACAACTGCCATGCTTAGATTACCTTACAAGACTGCAGGGTGTTCGTACATATGATTTACTAAATTTGGTTCCGAAGATGGTCAAATTAAATGCAGTTTGCAGCGCATTGTTCAAAAAATATGTCGTTCGCTAAGCTACAAAGCCTTTGTTTTTCACTTCCGGCAGAGCTGGGGTAATGGGTCATTCATTACCCCCCATTATACTACTGGGTAATGGGTACTCCCGCGACCCGTCTGTAATGGGTAATGGCGATCTCGACAAAAATTTAATGTAATGGTTAATTGCAAATGCAACCATTACTTTCAGCTTAGAACCAATGTTGTTAGAGCCTGTAGTAGTCACTGCACTGTGACGTTTTACAGAAACTGAAGTCTTATCCATTGAAAAAGACACTTTAAGGTACCATTAAGACACTAATGCAAACAGTTTGGATCGATGAGCGGGTGAAGATAGTAGCTGTAAAAGATGTCACCTAGAATATTTAATTTAGTGCACCCATCCCTACTCAACCTTGTAAACCATTATGGATAGTACCCACCAAAATACCTTGGGGATGAGATCAAAACCTCAGCTGAAATTTAATTTTGTAAGCTTAGCATAATGGATGCGGAAGATTTTTAGGGGGGATTTAAAGATGGTTGGCTCAGTCCTTATTCGCACGTTTAATTCAGTAACTCAACAATTTAAAATCGAATTTAAAACTAACCAGAAGAGCAAATCATTCCCGAGCGCAATGTAATGGATAGTATAAATACAATTACCCAATACAAGTAACGGTTAATGGGTAATAGGCTGTAATTCAGAGTAAAGTAATGGATTTTTTGTAGTGGATCGTCAATTTTGGAAAGTAATTGGTATTGAGTAAAGGTGGAGCTCGAAAAAATACATGTAATGGTAATGAATAATTTTTAATTGTTCGCGCTGTAATCACCCTAGGTCTAACCTTCGGTCAGGCATGCAATACCCAAAGTTTGAAAAATATTCTGTTTCAAAACGTTCAATTTCAAGAAATGACTTGGAGGGTAAAAACTGCTACTGTCGTTATACCGAAAAAAGAAAAAATGCCAGTTAGATTGTTACAGTTTAAAAAACTGAAATAATTGCAGTGAATTTCGAGTTACTGTTTGTTAGTCGGCTTCGAATGAGTAAAATGAGGACAAAATAAGTGTTGAATGCGAAATTAGAAGTCACAAGTTTCCATTTTATATTTACCCGAATCCATCGATTCCGTTATTCCATACGGAAACCCTAGAGTACCGAACCCTCAATATTACAATGTGGTTAAATGCTCCCGTAATAAATTACTATAATTTTATTCACTAAAGTCCAGTTATGGTATGTCAGAGGTAAGGCATGCCTGACGTTCCTATAGAAACGAAATTAACCGAGAAACAAATTCCACAACAAATGAGATATTTTGCCCATTTCTCTGGTACCAGTGGTCAGAGATCGGTACCATTGGTAAGTTCCGAAGGTACTTGCAAGAATGGAACTTTTGGTCAAAAGTTTTTAAAAATTCGAAAGAAGTGGGCCCATTTTGGCCGAAACTTCGTGAAGTAACTCTATATGCAAAATTAGTTTGGGTAAAACTGGTGGCATTTGTCCGTGGGCGGCCCATGACCCAAGTGGTCTCCGCTTTAGCATTTATAAGGGCATGGGCATAAATGCCTGCAGAGTGGGCTGGGCATGGGCTGCCCATGTCGCAGAAAATATTTATATGGGCGGGATGGCCGTTTAGAATCTCCGTGGCCATCACCTCTGGTGCGACAGCGCGGGTGAACTCCTATAGTTATATATTCTACAGTTACGTGTATCAATTACGTGCATGTAGCTGTACCCGAATGTATGAAATGGCTTTGCACTAGCTCCCCATTGTGCATGACACGACCGTTACGGGTACGGGTCCCATTGCGTCTATTTGCAATTTCGCAGTTATTAAAGTTGTGTTAAATTGCAATGTCTAAGTTTACCGCTACAGCAAACAAAGGCAACGTACAAGTTGCCCATGTTTTCGTTGTTCCTGTTCCAGTACTACCTCTGTATCAATCAATCCATAGTCGGTCCATTGTCCTAGAGAATCAAAATTCTTCGAAAGTTACGAAGACGTAACGTTGGAAACCAGAATGGACCGAGTGCTGAAGCGAGGCGCGGAATGTTAATTGAAGATTGGATGAGACTTACGCAGTAAGTTGATATCCGATCGTAATTTTACGATCTTCCTGTAGTTCCGAAGAGGTGATACTGTTATGTTGTTTCTGAATCCATCTTATCAGCATCTGCACCGCGTTTGCAATGCCGGGATGTAGAAACTCTAGTGAAAAAGTGATAGAAAATGAAGAAAATCCGAACTGAATGGTGAGAAAAATCCACAAATCCCTCATGTAAAAAGAACCTAAATCTAAAAATTTCAAATGAAAAACCCTAAGTAAGCTCACGAGTCCTTATCCTTTGAGTCAGATTTTCCATTGCGTTTGACGGAAGACTTTGGATTAGGAGTTTCCGCTGATTTTCCTTCCTTGACCGTCTTGTCGTTATCCATTTTCTCAGCTCCGTGTCGTGAATAACACCCGTCCCGTTTGAGCATTAACCAAGAACTACATAACAGTATCACCTCTGAGGAACGGAGGGAAGTGAAGTAAAATTACTCGAAGGAAGGATCTTTTACTGGGCGGAAGTCGAAAATCAAATGCTATAAGGGATTCATTTCCTGAATTTTTAAAAATCGCTAGTAGTTTCTTCTCAATTTCAAAACGAAGGTCGATACAGGTCAAATTGAAATTCGAATTTCTTTTACTTAATAAAATTTTGTAACTTGCCACTCGACTTTTGAAAAAAAAACTACTCGAGATAGCAAAACAATCTAAAGAATTTAATTTTCTATCTTCTGCAAAAGTTACTGGTAGTCCCATAGGGAAACGCGCGTAACTCATGAACTCGCGGACCTTTTCGAGTAATTTTCGCTGCAGAAGAGAGAGAATTAAATTCGCTCGGATGCCTTTTCAAGATATTTTAGTATCTTGAATTTTGTTTTCAAAATTCCAATAGGAAGTTGCAAAATTTGATTAGTTTGAAGAAATTTGAATTTCAGCTTGACCTGTATCGAACTTTGTCTTGTAATGGAGAAAAAACAATTTTTGAGTTTTTGAAAAGTCCAAGACATGCGTCCTAGAGAATTTAATTCGCTTTCTTTTTAAACAAAAATGACTCGATTCGGTTTACGCGTTGGTGAGTTATGGCCGATTAGCGTTACCACTGCCAAATATTTCGGATTTACCGCAGAATGGAGCTGAAGCGCGGAGCGGAATGTCAGTAACTCGATGGGAGGGTCATATACTGGATGTAAGTCGAAAACCGAATGTTATAAATGCACAAACCTATCTGGGTTGCTGTGAAGTAGCTCGAATATGAAACCTTATAATCCACGCATCGCAGCGTCGATTAGTAAAAAGAAATAATTCAAACAGCGGAAGCGGACAACGTTGTCTACTAACATTGCTACGCCATATTTGAGAAGACCACTTTCAAATATGCGCTGATCATAGTTCCTGTGATGCGTACGTGAGTCTCGCCCTTAGTGATGCAAATTTGTAACAAAATTTCCATCGCTTGGAAAGGAACCGGAGTCCGATTCAGTCGTTTTCCGTTCGGGTCGGGATCGAAAAAGGCGTTCCGAATACGACTCCGGAACAGCAACTTTTTCATTCCGTTCCGATTCCAGCAGGATCAAGGCGGATTCCGGTTCCTATTCAGAACCGAGTTTTCCGGAATCGGAATCGGAACTTAAAGGAAATTCCGAAAAGAACTTATGCATGAAACGTAATATTATGCAAAATTTTGTATTCCGATTTGCGTCACTACTCGTCCTATTAGGTTAATTAGGATACGTAGGAGCAGAATGAAGTAGTGAATCAAACAATAAATTGAAAAGTAATGGTAACTATTACTTGTCCGGTACTAATGATGAAAAACACGATCTGATGACTAATAGGTTACGAAGCTACGGAGTTACATATAAGTACAACAACTTTGTATTTGAATAGATCGCCGCAAGATAGATGTAGCCATATTATGGCTTTCCACCATCCATTTGCACAACCTTTGCAAAACCCATAGTTTTAGCATGGACGTCGTCTTTGTGAATTAATATTGGACCAAGTATAAGCTTTTGGAACACAATCTCATGTAAATATTGTTCCGCAACGAAGTTGCTCACTAGGTTTTCTTCAAATCCTCGTCATCGTGCAAAACTTATAAAAGAATTGTGTAACACAATATAAGATGACCTAGATGTGCTGAATTGGAAGTTATTATACGTTAACGGCACACTGCGTCATCAGCACCATGGATGCACATGGGACCACGGTACAGCTAGTTGAGTTCACAACTCAAACCTTAGACGGATATATCTATGTTAAATTGCGCCCTCTTTCGGTGATTCCTACGGATAAATTGGTAAGGTACCTTTAAAGTCCACCGCCCAAGTCGATTCCATCCACAATAATTTTATTTCCCAAACCACATTATCATTCAGGATTTCCGTCAGAGAACGCGCTTTCGAAAGTGTCATTCTCAGACATCACCTGTTTTCGATTAGGAGGCATTCTCTCCGGAAATGGTAAAGTGAGTGAATCTGCCAAGTATTGTTAAAAGAAGCGAACTGCTCGCATTGCCAATCAAGAACAGGTGATTCAAGCACACTTCGGCGCACGAAACCGACATTCCAATTGCATGGGAAGCACGCCTACCTGTGCTAGTTCAGTTGGAGTACAAGAATTGCGGGCCAAAGTGTTTGAATCACCTGGTCTTGATTGGCCATGCGAATAGTTATAATCATTGTGCCACGCCCCATAGTCTGTAGTTCTGAAATTAACTACTGTAATTTTCACTGATTACTGAATGGGAGGATTACCTTGCGTACTTGAGGGATTGAACTGGGATTAATGGGGCATGCTACCCACCCCAAGCATATACTAACTCTAAAACCTTGTGCCCAACTAAAGCCTAGTTTCGTAAAAAAACTAATTTGAAGTTTCACCGAAATCAGTTTTGCGAAAATTGACATGGGATTTCCTATAAAAAATGTTCCCCTCTTTGGCGTTTTTCAAATTTTTCACTTTTCTCGAGCCTATGAAAAACTAATAATTTCACGCATTTTCAGCATGTTGGTGTCGTTCCATGAGGAATTTACCACTCACAAAGTGGCCCAGTCCATACTTCATTCAAATTCCCGATGGCGAATTGCTAGGGGGCTGTCCATAAATGACATCATCAAAATTTCAGAAATTTAGGACTCCACCCACCCCAAATGATGACGATTTTAACATGGCGTTAAATGGGAGACTGTGACCCACCCACTGACCCCTCTGATGACGTCATTTATGGACAGCCCCTAGATCAGCTGAGCTAATGACTGCAACACTACCGGTTTTCCCAACACCAGTGTGGGCTGAGGGCTTGAGAGCGTGCGCAGTTTGGGGCTGTTCAAATATTACGTCATCACTTATACAGAGGGGGGGGTCACAATCGGATGACGGGTAGCTATTGTAAGAGAGGGAGGGGGTCGGCGCAAAATGAAGCTGCAATGCTTGGAAAACCAAGATTTTTTAAAGATTTCCCTAGAGGCCTCTGAAAATTTTGAAATTCCCAGGGAAAGTTTTGATGACGTTGAAACGAGAGGGGGCAGGGGGTTGCCGCAAAGATGACCAGCAAGTGATGACAAATGGCTGGTCAAAATTTGGGCATCCAGTGATGACGTAATATGTGAACAGCCCCTTTCGGAATTACTTTCTCTTCATTTCCATCACAAGTATGGAGTTCACAATACGTCAAAAGTTTGTTTATAATCCAATAGTCATTGCTAAAATAGCAATAGAGATGCAGGTCTTATGCACTTCGCTACGACATCTGGACTTGATAAAACTGAAACTTGAACTTGAAAGAGTTTGGGGACGAAGTAAGGGCGAAAAAAGAGCTGCAGTGCATCGAGCAGTGTGCTCGTTTTATCAGTTCAATATGTCGTGGCGAAGTGCAAAAAGTTCGACCCAAATATTTCGACCAACAGCTCTTTTGCCATTTTAGCAATGACTACTATAACAATACTACGGCCCAGGTTCCCGCCGCGCCGTCGATAATTTGAACACGTGGTACCACAAACAGGCTGAAAATGTGCAAAATCGCTAGTTTTGTATTCGTTTGGGAAAGCTGAAAATTTTGAAAATCAATGAGGAGGCCGGTGGGAGCAATAAATTTCTCATGGGTAATCCGATGTTAATTTTCTCAAAACTGATTCCGGTGAAACTTTAAAGCTGAATAATTCTGAAAGGTGCTAGCTGGGCAAGCGGCTTTAGGATTAGTCTATGCTAGGGTTGGATAACATGTGATATAAATCCTAGTTCGGTCCGCCGTGGACATTAGCGTAACCCTCCTGTTTAGTTCTTTATGAGGTATTGAAAGAAATTTACACTTAAGCGCCGTGAAACCGTGAAAGCATTGCTCAACAAGAATCTTGCGAGTCGGCCTCAGGATAGAGTTTACATTTGTGATTTAAGCTTTCAGATGGTCTCCGATGCAATCAGTCAAAATTGCAGATTGAATCGAAAAATAGTACTGTGAACGCAAAACTTAACCACTAATAAAAACTCCTCAAGTATTCCTAGGTTAACATTGTTGGATTAGTTTTATTTAGTATTAGTTGGATATTGTAAACTACAAATACGATGCCGAAAATATTGTTCAACCGCGGAAAAATTATTCAGGATGCAAGAAAGAAGTCTGAGTGAACCGTGTGTAGCATGTTAGTGCGAGCGAGTACGAGTACAACAGTATTTGTCTTGTTTGTTCGTGATGGACATTGCATGTAAAGAAGTCTTCATCACATTCACTTAAAGATAAAGAGTTCGAGCACGAAAATTTGGATTTGTAATATCTTGTTATTATTATTTTGTTTGGAATGCTCTTGAATAAAGTACCAAAACGAAGAGAACAACTACAGTGATTCGAACACAGACATAACATCCACACACATTCCAACAGTGATTCCATTGTGCCCAAAAAACTCAAACTTTCAAAGAGGAGAAGCACCGCAGTAGGTGCAGACTCGAACGCGGCATTTAAAACAACAATAAATTCCACATGGAAATAGAAGTATTCCCGCGATGATCCCAGTCCAAGTGAATTTCAACTTAAACTTTCCTTGCTGTAAACAAATAAAATCCTCAAAGTCAGGGTCTTGTCATCATCACCAATCAGTGTTTGTACGCTTTAAAGTTTTTTTAACAACGTGAGTTTACAATACCCCACAGAAGGGACAATCACTCCCAGCCACCAGGGGAGGCGCATCCTGCACATCTTCGTAGTGGAAGGCTGCAAGAAAAGGGTGAAAAAGTAAGCGTAATTAGCATACTTCTCACAAGGTGTGAGTGGACTTACACCCCTCATCAGTGTCCGACACAGAATTGTCCGCTGCGAAGCCCGTTCGCCCGAAACGGGTCTTCCGTCCCTTGTCATTGATATCTTCCTCTTCAAGGGCAATGGCCACATCACGATCGTTCATGTTAGGCTTAAATATTCGACTCACGCTTGTCGTATGATCAGCTGTCAATCGCCGCTTTGACCTACACCTCGATGCATCATGTTCATTACTTCGATCCCCTCCAATAAGTTCGCTACTTGGATGATCGTAGCTTCCTCGCTCCCCCCCACTAACTTTTCTATTTCCCTCACAACTCTTTGGACTTGGATCGTCAAAGCTTCTGCGCTCCCTTCTTTCCGCTTCTGCACTTAATCCTTCTAACTCCCCCGTATCCTGATTGATGCCGTTGCAGTATTCCTCGCGTTGCTCGTTGAACTCCCCTCCCTCCTGATTAACAGTCTCATGCTTACCACCGAACGGCCAATAGAAAAGAAGTTTTTTATAGTGGCGATGATGATGAACCCGGTGATGGCGATGGTGACGGTGATTTTTGTCCTCCTCTGCATCGGACAATGGAATCTTGAGATTACGATCCTGACTTACGTCCTTACCAGCCGTGCTCGTCTCCCGTGCCTCGGCACCATTCCTCGGGTCATCATCACTACCCCGGCGATGCTCCTCCCTTTGTCCACTAAATCTCCGCCTGTCAGAGTCACCGCTATACCGCCTCACACGGTGCGCCTCATGAGCTTTCTCTTCGTTGCTGCTGCGGCGACGCGACCGTTCTTGCCCGCCGTTAAATTTCGCCTTGTCAACGCTATTGCGTTGATTACCCCAACTCCGGTCGGCCGGGTCCGGAGGATCACTAGGAGGATGAGCAAAATCACTTGGCCTCGGAGGCCTACTGGCCCGTACAACCTGTTGATACTCGTGACGACGCGTGTGCTTCCCCTCTTTGTCTATACTTGACCGCTCACGCTCTTGATTGTAGTTCCCCACGTCATTTCTCTGTGTCTCCCTAATTATGTTGCCGTGCTCGTCATAAATTGCTCTGTGATGTCTGTGATGTGGTTCTTTCCCGGTTTCATATTCTGAGCTGCTCTGGGTGTACACATTGAGGAGTCAGTTCGAACGAGCTCAAATTCGAAGCTGTTTTCAAACGTGAGGAGAAGTGGGGACTTGGTACTTACAGATTCGGAGGAGTATGTGCTCATATCATGTCGGCCAAGTTCATAGTCATATGAGGCATGCGCTTAGAATTGGATGTCACTATATCATCCAGCTACGTGGCAGTCTCAATTATCATTTCCTATTGGATAGGCACTCTGCCTATTGCATTGGGAGTTTTCACGTAACTCAAACTGGGGACCTGACCTGGTCTTTTGGATAGGCATTTCAGTTCAGTTTCATTCAGCGAAATCTAAGCTACCGCTGCTACGACAATGCAATAATGGTCTTCATCACCACTTCACCATTTTCACATTCGGTTCTGAAAACTAATCAGGTATCATCAGGTCTGACCTGATAGGTGCGAGATGGAAATCGTCAGAAATAATGTTTACTGAATAAAGAGCCCACTAGAGATAAGCTACATCTCCACCAACGTCACCTCCGCAACGTCACAAAAATCCAGATGAGTCTACCCACTTCCCACACAGTAGCCTCAGCACAGTATTTTACGTCAAATGAATAACGATCATGTAGAGTGGATTTTGGAGCAAAACATTTATTGTAAATGAAAACTCATTCATATATACGAAAAACTGTTGACACAAACTACAACTGAATGGTACAACTGACCTAACGAATAGCACAGCCAAAGCATGATATACAGAAATTAGCATTATTTGAAACATGATTGACCACAAGAGCGCCCCCGCTATTTCGCCTTCTTCTTTTTCTTACTCTTCTTCTTCTTCTTCTTGGATTTTTTTGATTTCCGTGGGGCGGAATCATCAGAGCTGGAGGAGGATGAGGATTCACTTCGCCGTCGCTTTGCCTTCTTCCTCTCCTTCTTCCGCTTCCTCTCCTCCCGTCGACTACTGTCATCCGAGTCCCCCGAAGACTTATCCTTCCCATCCCCCTTCCCGTGATGCCCGTCCTCGTCATCCGAGGAGGACGAACTGCTCTTCCCGGGTTCGCTTTTGGACGTTGTGGTAGAGGACAGCTTGATATTAATCCGCCCCTTCTGCTTCCTCATGGCAAAGAGGACGGGGTTTGTGGCTCCTGGGGGAAGTTTCCATGCAGAAGAATCCATGTCCCTCGGATCCTCCTCACTCCTGGCGTATCCAGCCATCATATCTTGAGCTCCAGCATTACCGGAAACCGGACCACCACCAGCCCCGCCGCCGATGGGGACAAACTTATTAGCCTGCTTCCTCCAAGCCTCTTCTTCTTCAGTCTTATTAATTTTAAAAGTGCGGGAGGGGGACACGAGGGAACGGTTACTATCACCTGGAGGACTCGGTTCCTTCTCCTCTCGCTCTTTCGACTGTCGCGGCGGCGGCGGCGGCGGCTCTTTCTCCACCCCACGATTCCGAGGTGGGCGATTCTGATCTTTGGTACGGCTTCCACTCCGACTGCGACGTCGTAGGTTACCCCGTGAGGACGACAACGACCTGGACCGACGACCTTGCAATTTCAAAGGTGTCCGCTTCCGATTTATCTGCTGCCTATACCTACTCCGCGAGGAAGACCTTGGGCTATTTCTTGGCCTCTCCCTTCTTGACCTGAAAGAGGTAGACAATTTAGTAATAAATTCAAATGCATGGCCAAGAGAACACTACAGTCACCAGTCACTTATCCCCATCATAACAGCAACAACAATTACAATAACACAAGAATGCTCTCTAGTCATGAATAAATACCCATTCCAAGTTTTACGTCTGAGAGCGTAAGATGATCATGACTCACTTTGAACCGGAACGCCTCCTACTTCTACTTCGTGACCGCCGCCCACCGCTCCGATACCGATCCCTCTCCCTCCCACCCCCGTCCCGATCCCAGCCAGGGCCTCGCGACCTAGACCGACTATGACGTTCCCGACGGTGTCGGGGGGATCGACTGCGGCTTCTGGACCCCTTCCTCCGATCCCTATCACGTTCCCGACTTGGAGCACTTCCGACCTGAGACTTGATCTGTTTATCTTTCTCCCGGTCCCTCGATGGGGAAGAGCGATCCCGGGTCCTCGACGAGGATGAGGTCGTCGTGCCTGCATCGTCGGAAACTTTAGACCCTAACCGCTCCCGAACGGAACGTTTGACGGTTGTTGCGGCCGCCGACGGTGCCGGCGCTAGGCCTTTACCCTCAACCTCGGCGGAGGCCACAACGGTCGTACCAGCAGCAGCGGCAGCGGCAGCAGCAGCAGCAGCAGCAGCATACTTTCCCATTTCTAAATCCTCACCCCCTGGAATCATAATATATAGAAATATATATACGTCGCACAAAATTAAACCGCTCCCAACGAACCTCGATATTTGCTGTCCTTTTCGTTGTGGTCAGGCACTTCAAAGTTTTCAATGTACACCTTCCGCTTGGATGATGATGACCCATGGGTTGGTGACGACCGCCGGGCCGCACTGGAGGATCGACTAGAACCTACGGATATAGCGCTAATGGCTTTGGCGAATATCGCATTTTCCGCCCGCTTCAATACCTCGGAAGTCACTTTCTTCTCCATGGATGACTTTAAGCCTGAGTTTGGTCCCCCATCCTCAGCGGATCTGGACAGCTCCTTGTCTGCCGAGTCTTCCGGAGCCAGCAGGAGTGACTCAGCTCCCTCATCCTCATCCTCTCCAAACTGGTCCCACTTGGATGACACAACCGGGATTTCATCCAGCTTGTTCGACTCCGACACGGACTCATCCTTGTCGGTGAGGGAGGATTCCGCCATGCCGCTCGCTTCATTTTTGTCTGTTCAAAATGTACAATGATCCAAAAGACACACACACAATGAGTAAGACCCTCCGAAAGTAGACCGTGTAGTGGGATGATCCCGCTACTGAGTACAAAATCCATCACTATACCACTGTACCTTTCTCCCGGAGCTCATCAACACTCGTCATGTTGGAGGCCAGGATGTTCGTCTCCATCAAATCACGAGCGGATTCAAAGTCCATCTGAGCCCCACTCTGCTCCACCTCCTTCCCCTCCCCCATTATTTTCTTCAAGGGACTCCCCCCATCGTCCACCTTTTCGTTGTACTCCGCCTCCACCGCGGCCTTCCCACTCCGGAACAACGGCTGAGTGGCGGACGTTTGTAGGTTCCTCTCAGGCGACTTCACGGTGGAGTCGCACAGGATGACCGTCAGGTTCGTGTTCTTGGCGTCGATCTCATGGGTGCGCCGCTCCACCTCCCCGGCACTGTAGCGCTCCACCTCCATCTTGTCACCACCACCACCACCCTCCAAGTTGAGTCGTTCCGGCTCGTCCTTCCCACCACCAGCACTATTGCCAGTTTCCGTCACAGAGTTCCGCCTCGAGGGCCCCGTCTCGTCCGCCGTCGTCGTCGTCTGCTCATCCTCAGAACCGTCCTTACTCATTTTATCCGACGCCCTCGCCTTCTTACTCTTCCTCACCTTCTTCTCCTCCCGCTCCTTCTTCCGCTTGTGCTTCTTCTTCTCCTTCCGATCCTTCTTCTTGTCCCCCTTCTCCGCAGAGCCCTCACGGGATTTCTTCCGATGACGCTTCTTCCCATCCCGATCCTTCCCCCCCTCGTCCACCTCACTGTCTGGTGTGACGCTGAGGGAGCCCAACTCTGCGGACGGTTCCTTCTCGGTCGCTCCACCACCACCACCACCGCCGCCGCCGCCGCCGCCACCGCCATGTGATCTCCTCTGATCCTTCTGACTCTGGGACAACGGAGGTTGGGCCACCCCAAGCTGAGGATGACGTGAAGACTGTGATGAGGTTGGGTAAGATGATGAGGAGTGATGGGAGGAATAGAAGGACTCTTGAGGACTTACCGCTGTCAAAGGGCCTTTCTGGGAGAAGCCCCCCGGGGGAGGGATCTCCAGTTCAAAGAGGGATGGGACAATGGTGAGATTGTTACTCTGCTGTTGGATGTGGGACTCCGTCCCTGGGGGCATGAGGCCCGGGTCGTAGTCGTAGGGGGGTAACTGACGATGTGCGTCCCTCTCCCTGTGCTGCTGTTGCTCCACCTCCCTGTCTCGATCCCTCAAGTCTCTTCCCCGGTCTCGCTCCCTCTCCCTATCCCGGAAGGTGGACGGGACCGGGGGAGGTCCGGAGGGGACGGAGTGGTGAAGGTAGACGTCCCGATCCCGAGACCGCCGGGGCTCAAACTTGTCAAACTTTGGTCCGGGTGGTGGGCCGGAACCATGACCCGATGGGTCATACTTGGGGGGATCGGCATACTTGCTAACGCCGCTGGGAGTTTCATACTTGGACAAGGGCTCCCCATAGTCCCGCCCGCTGCCGCCGCCGCCGCCACCACCACCACCACCACCACCGGAAGAATATTGTTTCCCATTGTTCGGACCACCCCCGGCAGAGCTGTTGGGATTATAGTAGCGACCACCACCGCCGCCGCCGCCACCACCACCACCACCGCCGCCTCCGCCGCCGCCGCCGCCTGGTCCTGTCTCGTATCTATGGAACCAAAGAGGAACGATTACAAGTCATCCTTTCCCACCCACCATCATTCAGGATTCAAAGAGATTAACAATCAAAGTTAGGTGCAAAGCATCAACTACTAAGAGTTTAAAGGGTTGTGAGTAGTGCAGTGGGTGGTTGGGTAGCAGGAGGAAGAGACTCATGAGGGGACCGTTATCAGATGTCCGTGTCACACAACGCCGACACCCTATGGAGCGCAGAGTTTATCCTTCATGATGACCTCTCACAAGACACACAAGGTGCGGAAACTCAGGTTTGACCCCTCACGAGGGTCACCAAGTGTTGTAGTCCATCGCTGCGAAGGGGGGAGTGTGTGATGACTAACAAATAACACGTTCAATCCCATTAGGATTTCCCAGCTTTGAATTTTGATGAGGAAGTACGTAGGAAACACGTGCAGTACTGCAGCTGATGAACATTCGGGAATTCCCTACCATCTGGGCAATGCGGTGAAATTTTCAAAATGTATAAAATATCCATTTTGTTGATCATCCAATCCAAGTGCATGCTACGCAAATGCAAAACCAGGAGAGGAATTTTTTGCGGTTATTTCAAAATCACTCGAAATTAAAAACTGGAATTTTCCTACAGGATTAAGAATTTAGAATGTGATTTTTCCGTCATCACGCATTCACCCTTTGCATAGACTGAGCCCCTAACTTGGTGAGAGCCACTGGTGGGGTAAAACCTGAGTTTTTCCACATACTACTTTGTGCGAGATAATCTTAACGGATAAGCTCAGCGCTGCATGGTGTGTCGGCACTGTGTCCCGCAGACACCTGACAATGTTCCCTTATCACACACAGACTAATTACATTCTCAAAAAAACCGGAAGCCAGCTGCTTTGCGGAGAGGTTTGTACAGAGGGATGCACACGGGAGGAAGGCTCACAAAAAATTAACTACGGATGAGTGGAACGAAACAGCAAGAATGTCAAAAATTCGCAACATGCAAAGTGAGATCATGCTCCGGGAGGAAGGTGTGTACTGTCCTATATGTAAAAGTTACTGCAAGATAAGATTGGACACATAGGCTGAAGTAAAAGGAAAAAAAATATAGTATAGTATATATTTTTGTATATACATACTATATATTTTAATATAATATATATGCATATATATACGTATGTATACAGTATTGCGGAAACGACAGAGAAGTGCTTCAAACTCGTCCGGGCTTGTTTGCAATACCTTGGTGCTCTATCATAAAAATCGTCTTTGTCCTTCCTAGCGGGAGGAAATCTTGCGGGAGGCGGGGAGGGGGAGAAAGGAGGTGCCCGTCGGGGTGAACGTCGCTTAGAAAGCGTATTCGGGGGTGTCAAAGAACGGTTTCTTGACCTGGATCTGCTCACAGTAACATATTCTCCCGCTTCACATCATTAGCTCCTTTCATATAACGATCAAAGTGAGACCTCTACACGCTCCGTCATTCTAACTCTCAACTGACAACAACAACAAAATAACAATCCTTTTGATAACAAACAAAAATAGCCAAGTGGAAGGCTGGAAAAAAACAAATAATCATTTCCTCCCCACTCGTAGTACATATTCGTAGCTCTGTTCCGTCATCACATTAAGCGTGGAAGGAAAAAAAATCTAATGGCAGCATCCTCGACGTCGCCATGTATATAGCTACCCCAAATATTCCCAGTAAAATACCGATTCCAATAACTCTCCTATTCTCACAGTATAGCAGTAGTGGTGGTACACAAATGAGCATGACTCCGAGGGGAGGACTTACCTGGATCGCATTCTGCGTCGCAACGGCGGTGGTGGACTCCTTGATGGAGTCCTAGAGTAGGAGTCCCTTCGCCGGAGTGGAGCGGACCGCTTCCTCTTCGGGGAAGGTGAGCGGGAGTAGGAGCGGGAGCGGGAGCGCTTCACGAATGGGGAGGGTGGTGTTCTCCTCCCACCCGGGGAGTATGATCTTGAGCGGGAACGCTTCCTATCCGGCTGCTGTTGAAGCTTCTTCCTCCTATCCTTCTCCCGCATTATCCGTTCAAACTCCTTCAGAGGGTCTTCTATCACACTGCAAGATTCACATAGGAAACAAGTTAAGAAACGTCAGATGAGTCGCCTCAGGCATCCAATAATGATTAAAACAAAACAAGGACTAGCAGAATGAAATTCGTACCCCGCTCGAATTTCTTCAGGTCGATCTCGATCCCTGGGTCTACCGTCACGCGGCATGGGTTTTCTCATCGATCTTTCCCTCATCCCATAGCGACCGTCTCTGTCCCGATCCCGAGGATGAGGACCACGCATGCCAGGGCCTCCACCGGGATGGAACATGGGCGGCCGACCGCCACCGCCTCCTCCTGGTGGAGGAATCCCGTATTGGCCATGATAGGCCGGTGGATAATTCTGATTTGGTGGGGCCATCCCCATGGGTGGAGGAGGACCTGAACCCTGGGGTGGGCCTGAGTAGATGGGAGGGGGTAAGCCCATTGGACCTTTCTGGGGTTGAGATCCCGGTCCGGAGCCCTGACTGGGATTGAATCCCGGCGGCGGCTGACTCGGGTTGAACGGCGGAATCCCAGGTAATGGCAGTAAACTTCCTCTTGGTGCCCCCTCCTGATTCTCTCGATCTCCCATCTCACGACGCATACCGGGCTCATCCCTCCGATGCATCCCTTCCTCCCTCCCACGCCCTGTCGGAGTAGGAATACGATCTTCTCCGGGAGGGAGGGGTAGAACATCACCGAAACCAGGGGGTGGAGGCTCGTGAGGTTCGGGGCCGGGACCAGGGCCAGAGCCTGGAGGCCCTCCCGTCGATCCTGGTCCTGAACCCAGAGGCCTCCGAACTCCAGGCAGGGGATGGTGAGCATGATGCATTTGTGGAAGTGGAGGCATCCCACTCTGGAGGGGCGTTCGTGGCGGACGGTAGCCCTCCTTCTGTTGGCGAGGATGATGGGGCACTTGGTGGTGGTGCGTCGGTATGTGCGACGGGGGATGATGATGATGTCGACCCAAGTGCCCAGGGGGTTGACCGCTGTAATAATTATTTACAGTTCCTATTGTTCGTATTGCTTGTTCACTTTCCTGGGGCTCCACCGTCCGAGGAGGGGTTGCAAACGGTGATGGAATGGAACCATCGTTGAAGTCGTACAAATCTGTCTTCTCCTCATCTACCCAATCCAGCAAACAAACGACCAAAAATTTAGTATAACCCTGAGGAACAGCCTTTGAATTAAGAGCAATAGAAATCGGTGTTTTTTTTACCTTCCGTTACAGGTGTTTCTGCCTCCTTCGCCTCCAGCTCGGGATCAATTTTCCGCGGCGAATGTGGGAAGAGGTCTTCTGGGAGTTCGTCCAGCGACAACTTTCGCCTTTCCCCCTCGTCGGATTTCTTCTCCGTCAGGTCTACCATAATGACCGGCGGTTCTTTCTTAGACTCAACCGCTGGCTGTGGCTTTGAGTAACCTGTCTCATTCTTAAATGTGTTCACTGTCGACCGGAGAAAACGGTTAGGAATGAGGGAGGTCGGTGATATTTCTTTCTCGTGACAGCCTGGACACTCCTGCTCATCTGATTCTAGTAAGGCTTTTCTTATACCTGTTAAAATGATGCATTCAAATAGTGAGTTCACCTACGGCAAGGGCTCTACATCACTAATAAATTTCCCACTAAAATATCTGCCTTACAATCGTCACAGTAGGAATTGGCACAGCAAGGAACCATCAAAGCATCCGTCATCAGGTCATCGCAGAGGGTACAAACCAATTCGTCCGGTATCTTCGGCTTCGGAGCCGGCGGTTTGGCCACCGGTTTGTTCTTCTCCATGTAAGCGGCACTATTACGATAATTGGCCACACTCATTGGTAAAATTTACTTGCAAAAATGATGCCTTGTTCTCTCTCTCTCTTTTACATTGTGCTAAAGCTCTACTAAACACTGAGCAACCAATCTGCACTTTCACAGACACATGCAACAACTTGACAATTAGTCCCGAAACCCACTGTCCATGTCAACGCATTACTGTCCTCAATGTCCCCTGTTTATTCACATAGCTCCATCAACTATTATATGTACAATAAGAATTGTGCACATTAATTTCCAACCGAGCCAAATAAACCCATTTCAAACTTCCGCGCCTCTTTTCCCGTAACGTCCAATCCCGGCTTCGCACGAATAAAGCATCCAGTCTCTCCGACTGCAGCTTCGAGCCTCCTCCTCTCAGCTTATTTCACGCTGTACCTGCAGCCATACCCAAGCCAGAGACCTTGCCAGCCAGTCGTTGTTCCACTGCCTCGTCATGCCGGTTATCATGTATATACATACTTATAAACTGAGAGATCAAATGAACACTAGCAATGGGAACAGACCATAGCACCCAGTTTGAGGCTCATCCGAAGACAGCTCTCGGATTAAACCGCGGACATTGAGTCGCTGGCGCAGCCGAGTCCTCAAAACATTACGGATTTAATGTAAAATCATATAACGTCATTTTTATTTCATTTCTTCAAGTTACGGCGGGAAAATGATGGGAAAATTGTATGCACATGCAAATGTACACTATATGGTAGGAAATCCCAAGATTCTTGTCGCTCAACTGCGCACATATCATCGAGTCGGGTCCGCGAGACGGAGCCTCCGAAGGGACAATTTCTACCCTCGTATGGGGTTATTATTTTTTGCGTTGAAATGATAGTTACACTATAGAGACGATTCGAAATTCAAGCTGACTTCCCTCACAGTTACACAATGTAGGGAACACAAAGAGGAAACAATAATGGAAATAGGCCTGATTCATACGACATTCACTGTCACTTGGTATGCTATAACTTGGTAAAGACCAAACAAATAACCTAGGTCTAGGATTGACGTGAAAAATTGCAATATTGATAAAATTCTCATGTATAGATTGAATCTGGCAATTTGAGCCGATCTTCCAGGTTGCGGAGCTGAAGCCGTGAATGACCACGGCTAATTATTCGTGGACACGCATAGCAAGCCCATGAAATCACTCACAAGATTTTTGACGAGTCAGACTATCAGCAGGGAACTTTGAAAATTGAACGAAAGATCAATTATTACAGAGTGAGAACTTACTGATCGACAGCAGGGACTGCGAAGCGCCCTTCAGGTGTCATCAATGCACCAGGGACGTCAGGTCCTTCAACGTGTACCATAAAGCTCCGGGGTATTCCAGTGCTCTTCTTGATATCTGAATGCTCGGACTAAGTTCAAAGAATGAGTCAAGTTGATTAATAAATCATTTGCCAAATAATACATATGATGTCTTACTAAGATAGCAACACAACAAGTTACCTGAAGCGGACAATCTTTGATCCAATGACCACCATTGCTACATTTATTGCATCTGTACGAAGGGGGTACTCTACCGTGTTGTCCAGAACCCCGCAACCTCTGATACCGCGATGGATCGTAATCTGCTGTGGACTGCGTCATCATTGCTCGAATTTTCTCTTCCTCTGTAGCATCCATGGAGGCAAGGTCAACGCCCTGAATGGAAACAAGCAAGTGCTTATAATTCATTGGATTTCTTGACAACAATATTCATAGTAAGAGAAAAATTGGACTGACTCTGATACTCCGGTTGTGTAGCGTCTCTTGCTACACAACAGACGCGAAAGCAGAGAAAGTTAATAATATACAATGCACTTAGATTTATGAGCTAACCAACAATAAGTGTTACATGAGCTGCTATGACACGACGTCACAGGATTCCCGCTTTCGAGAATCGCGACTAGTAAAAGATGCTTCGGGGCTGAAAAGTACCTTGGCGACGGCGGAGGGCTGCAAATTCGGCAGAGGATTCCTAGCATGATGTCGATGGTGAAATGGCGCGCCCCCTCCGCCCGGTGCATTTGATGCATTCCGTTTGTTGGCTACGGGTAAGCGGGAGACAATCACGGAAGTGTTCTTCGGTATCAACGCATTTTCATCTTCGTACACTGTCAAAAATATTGTCACAAAGTTGGTAACATAGAAGACTGTAGTAATTTCATTACTTATATCTTTATTTCAACAATGTTGAAACACAAAACAGTTCTGTAATGAATTTTTTATTTTTCCAGAAAACAGCTTCAGAATTATTTTAAGGTCAGCACGAACATATTACTGTTAGCACCGCTGAAAGTGGAACCAGTGCATTATCAGAGTGGGTAAAATCTCCGCGGCATACCTTCCTCCGTCTGAGCATTCATAATCTGTAGATCGAAGTCGGCATTTTGTTTCAAATGCTTCTGCTCAATGATCTCCTTCTTTAGATCTGCTACGGTAATGTGAATGCCATCAAAAGTGACCGTGGAGTATTCCAACGCGGCTTTGAATTTGTAGTGAACAGACATCTTGCACACAACCTACATATAAAAGAGCACATTAAAAAATTGTCAACAAGTACGCGAACACACACGACTGGGTTTACAAACCCACCTTTAACTACACGATTTGGCCACCCGGTCAGCGAACACCATCACTACAACTCTTTCAAGCTGAAAGGACTCAACGACGACTTTAATTGAGTTGAAACTCAAACAGAACTATCTATATTTCGAACTAGAGGAGAATTCGAATTTCCGTTCTTACAGTTCCGAGACCAATCATTATTCTTGGTCTGCTAGGGAGCCAATGAGGAAGCAGTAGTGCCGACCGGCGACAGCTTTATGCTGCATTACATTTCACCTTGTTAAAACCACTGCACCATCAGGGTCCAGACATATCTGCTAGATGTCACAAAATACCTTCAGCCAAAGTTTCTGCAAGGGAAAAGTTCCCCGTGCCCCTGTCATTTGCCTGTCTGGAGTATGGACCGCCGTCCGTCTGGACGGAGTCTGGCACCTCGGTTGTTGTTGCATACTTTGCACGTATTTTTGAGATCGGTTGTGATGAGTCATAAAAGTCATTACTTGTGACGCTTTCAGTTAGTTAGTCTATCATCACAATAGCGAAATGGCGGTTGGTTGCAAGATTTGATGAGTTGCATTTTTGAAATCTCGCAGAGCAATAGTCGAACTTCAGCAGACTATAATCCCGCTGAAATATCTGACCATCGTCAATGAAGTTTTGGGAAGAAACTAAAACTTTACTTGACGGTGACAAAAGGAAAAAATGATATCTGTGCTAGTCGTCAAAGTGGAAATTAGGAGGCGGCACTACAGGTAGATTCGACAAAAATACTTCAAATTATTTACTCCCTCCTTCAAAGATAAGATTAAAGAGAAAGAAGTTGTCTGCGTGAGAGCAATGGTTGTATTGTCAGTGAGTCATTGACAATAACGACAACAAAATATCTAATCCGGCGGTTTGCCACGGTGCTCAAACTAATGCAGCGGTCCATGATTCAAGGTGTATCAGCACTACGCTTTCCCATGATTTCTTTCAGAATATATTGGCATTATGTTTTCGACGGAAATCGTTGCAATCATGAGAATAAATTCTATCAAGATTCATAATTACAAAATATAGGCTCCAAAAGTTATGTAGTTTTTAGATCTGTAGTTGAAGCTCTAAGCTATGGTCTATCAACTTGCGACGAGGTTGAGGACGAGATATATTCCTTTACTTCCTTGTTATCTTGTCATATCATACTCCATGCAAATTGTGTACTGCACCGCAGACCGCAGGTGTTTCCGAGATCGTAATCAAAACAGAGAACTGACAGGCCGATTTTCACTTCCAATTTTGACGGAGATTAGAATTCAAATATGTTCTAACCTACCCAAAACCTATTGGGGAAAGTGAGAAAATTGAAGGATCTTAAAAAACCCTAGATGACTGCCTCAATTTCTGGCGGGTGTCACTGAATCCGCGATCCACTTAGCACAGCTGCTCAAAAATCATACGAGCGGAGACAACACAGACCTCACTGAGCGAGGTTCTGACTGGGGTCAGAAGGATTTGGGAATCCTCTACGGTCTGCGGGCTGGACCCCCTTTCAGGATTATCAATTACTACATTAAGTGAAGCTACAACATTACAACATCGTACGTTCATTTACGAAATACGAACAAAAACTTGGGGGACAAATCTGTTGTGCTTGTGTGCTTTGTAAAAAAACTCAAGAGCTGACTGTCACTTAAATTGAAAATCTAATTGCTTCTCTGGCAACGGCATATCCTATGATATGATGTATAAACTCGCCATCGCTCATTCTCTTTCTTATTGAACAGCTGAACGCTCAACTTCTCCAAGAGAACTAAAACCGGCAATTTCGTACATTTAGGTCATTCTTAATTCGTTCTGCCAGAGATTGGGGATACATCAATTGAGCATTGCACAACCTGAGTCATCACGACCACACCAATCCGAGGACCGAGGACTCATTACCGCACGGCTCTGTACTGGCTTATGCACCTGAGACACCCAGTGTCACTCTCAGTCTCAGTCATCTCAACCATGAATGAGCGGAGGGAAACCTGTGAATGCGAATGCGAATTGGAGCCTGGCGCAGAAGGAGAATGAATGCTAAATGAAATTGACGGTCTCACAGCCTCATGCACACGCATCCAGTCATAAGTATGAACATTTCACATCATGTGGAGGAGCGCTAATAACAGGGGCTGAGCCATGAAACTGTGAGTTTTTTCTGTTAAATGCCATGTTAAACAGCATCTAATGTCACGAATATTCACACATGTGAACTTGATTTAAGTGCTTCTACCAGCCTGTACTCTTAACCCGTTTGCTAGATCCGCGAGCGGTATTGCTGATCTCTGACAATGAAGATCTATTTCAATCCACTGCAGTGGTGTGGTGCAAATGGTTGTACTTCCAAATGTTAACCGAAAAGACAAGGAAAACGGAAAAGTTTACGTGATGTTGAGGTGCCAGCAATTGTGGAACTACAGAGTTTGGCGGTTTACAATTTAGCAACACACTCTTAAAACCAGCCAGCTGATCGTTTCGCTCAGTCGACAAGTCAAATATAAGCAAGGGAGAGTATGTATGGTTATGGCAAAATGATAGTGAAGTTGTAAAGAAGACCATTTTAAAATGGCTAGTGCCGCTGGGCCCCGCGACGGAGGGGAAACCTCTGGCTCCGCTCGAACCGCTGGCCGGGCAGAAACCCGATGTCGGGTCATTCGACTGAAGGGACCACAGTCGGAAAAATTTGCGGGGAACAGGATTTCCACGGCAAAGTATTCATTTTGGTCGTTCGTACCCTCCTTTTTGTTCGAACAGTTTCGACGGTATTCGAATATTTTCTTTCTTCTCATCGCCTTGCTACAGGTATGTTTCTCATACTAGCAGCTTGTTAAGTTTAATCGTCTTTTTTAAAATTATAGACTACTCATTCTAATGCAGAAGTTCAATAAATATACAACTTTTTAATTTATGGTTCATAATTATTTGTGATTTGACAGCAAATCCCGGACGTGTCACCAACGGGTCGATATACAACGCTCGTTCCACTTATCTGTATTCTGTCAGTGTCAGCCTTGAAGGAAATTATTGAAGATGTGGTAATGTTGATTTGCATTGAGCCCTTTTTCTTTAACATAGTACAGTGTATGTTATACTCATGTGTGATTTGACTTTTATTGATGCAGAAGCGGCATAATGCTGACCTGGAAATTAACAACCGGGAAGTAGAGGTTTTGAAGCTAGGGTATTGGCAATGGGTCAAATGGAAGGATGTCTGTGTTGGGGACTTCGTGAAAGTTCGGAACGAAACATTTTTCCCAGCTGATGTCATCTTGTACTCATCCAGGTATTGATCCATGTAATGGCTCATTGGAAGATTGAAACTGTAACTGAATCAAGTTCGTATTCTGATCTCTGATTTTTCCAGCGAACCTCAGGGGTTATGCTATATCGAAACGTCGAATTTAGATGGGGAAACGAATCTTAAAGTACGACAGGGTCTGCCTGAAACATCCACCCATATTGAAACGAAAGATCTGACAAATCTGGAGGGATGCATGGAATGCGAATTGCCCAATAGACTCTTGTACGAGTTTGCTGGAAAGTTGAAGATTGGGAACAATGAGTAATAATATTTTTTGAACTTGGATTTGTTTAATATCTTCTTCAGCATGAAATTGTTTTTGATATCACCAAACTGTGATTTTTCGGTAGAGAACTATCCGTGGGCCCGGATCAATTACTCTTGCGCGGTGCGAAGCTTCAAAACACCAATTGGATTTTCGGTCAAGTGGTTTATACGGGCCATGAAACAAAATTAATGAAGAACTCCACGGCAGCCCCTCTAAAACGATCCACGGTTGATAAATTGACGAATAATCAAATCTTGTTGCTGTTTGTGTTGCTGCTTACAGTCTCGTTCATCTCAGCTGTTTGCTCCTACTTTTGGACAGAAAAGGAAGGAGCTCCTGAAAGTCGTCTTGGTGCTTTCTACATTCCTGTGAATAGTGAGCTTAAGCTTAAGTTTGAAATCCATCTATGGTTATTTTTAGCTATGAAATGATGCGACCTTATTATAAATTACATAGAAACTGATGGAGCACAATTTGGATTCGACATGCTCACTTTCGTCATCTTGTATAATAATCTAATTCCGATTTCCTTGACTGTCACACTAGAAATTGTTCGATTTATTCAAGTATGTCGTTGAACTTGAAGACATTCAATTACGCACCATTTGCTTCTGCTAATCATAAAATATTCTTAGGCAATGTTCATAAACCGTGATCTCGATATGTATCATGAAGAATCTGATACCCCCGCAATGGCCAGGACGTCAAACCTAAACGAAGAGCTCGGGCAGGTATGATCGATCGTAGCGTTTCAAGTATATACTGACAGGGTTTGGATGATTGGCGCTATTTTCCCTACAGGTGCGGTACATTTTCTCGGATAAAACGGGGACCTTGACAAGAAACGTCATGGAATTCAAGGGTTGTTCAGTCGGTGGTGTCATGTACCAAGCCGAGCAACTCTTTGGGGACGAAAACCAGCTACTTCGGAACATGAAAGGCAAGAGCAAGGCAGATATACAAGAGTTTTTACGATTATTGGCAGTATGTCACACTGTGATTCCGGAGCGGGACAACGAACAACTCGTGTACCACGCAGCTTCACCGGATGAACGTGCTCTCGTTTACGGAGCGAGGAAGTTCGGTTATATTTTCGAAACACGGACACCTAATCACGTCGTGATCAATGCGTTGGGACAAGAAGAGAAGTATGAAATTTTAAATGTACTCGAATTTACTTCTACGAGAAAGAGAATGTCTGTCATAGTGAAAGCTCCCGATGGGAAAATTCATCTTTATTGCAAGGTAAGCTTTCCCAAAGGGATCCTACTTCAGAATCAGTTGTTATTAAAATATAACATGGTTGAGCTTTAATTTAGGGAGCAGATACAGTTATCTACGAGCGGCTGTCGGATAAGAATTCTGAATCATTGAAGCTTGCTACATTAACGCATTTGGAAGAATTTGCTACGCAGGGTTTAAGAACTTTATGTTGTGCAGTAACAGAAATTTCCCCGCAAGCTTATGAGGTATATGAACTGAAATTTGTGTTTGATACTGATTATTAATTTTAGCAGTGCAAAGTACTGATCTCGAAACTAAATCTTTGTTCCAGGAGTGGCGGCCGATATTCCGTAAAGCCACAATCGCTATTCAGAATCGTGAACTCAAGCTGGAGGAGGCAGCTGACCTTATAGAAACAAACCTTCAACTGTTAGGGGCCACGGCGATTGAGGATAAGCTCCAAGACATGGTACATATTGTATGTTCTCTGTGAGGAGTAACTATTATGACTACTAATTCCAATTCTTTTAGGTACCGGAGACCATCGCTGCACTCTTAAAGGCCGGAATTCATGTATGGGTTCTAACTGGTGACAAGCAAGAGACTGCTATAAACATTGGATATTCTTGCCGACTTCTCAAGCAGTCAATGGAGTTACTAATTATTAATCAGGACTGTTTGGACGTATGACAAATTCCCGTTCCTTTTTAAAAGTCACAAGGGTCATTTTTCAAATCCCTTCGGCCCATATGCACCAAATGCCATGTAGATTTCGCCCATAAATATGGCCTTTATGTAAGCGGTAGGTGTGGAAACTTAGATTTGACATTCTGGAGGTTCACAAAGTTTGAGTATAGTAGGTTCAAAGGGGAGAGTATTCGTGCTGACTGAAAAATCCCATGTTTCCAGGATATTGCACTTTTGAATTGAAGTGAGTGCTCATTAATACACGTTCTGACTCATTCATTGGACGAAAATTTGCTACGCTTTTTGAGAACGCTGATTTCCAGCCTGTAAATTATAGATTTTGATACTCACCCGAGTGAATGGGTATCACGACAGAAGGAGAGGCATTTTTCGGGCTTTCTCAAAATTCACTCCGAATTCAAAAGTGGCAAATCCTCATGGGATTTTTCAGTCAGCACGTACTCGCTTTACATCGATTGACCCCAAAACTTCGTGAGCCTGTAGCGGGTTCAGATCTGAGCTTCGCACCTACTGCTTTCAGAGAGATCAAGTTTATACGAACTCCGCAAACCATATGGTAACGATGCTATGCGCCGACGGCACGTAAAAAATCACCCTTGTGTTCTTCAATTTTACGATGCTGATTTTTGACCTTGCAACCCGTTTTACCTTGTTAATATTTCATGTTTTCAGGCAACTAGAGAATGCATCTTAGGGTATGTAAACGATATAACGCGAGAAGATGGACATACGGTTGTGAAGGAGGCTGACGCCGCTGTGATAATCGATGGGAAGACATTGAAATTTGCATTAAGCTGTGACCTGAGGCGTGATTTTCTAGATCTGTGCACCAGTTGCAAGGCAGTGATATGTTGCAGGGCATCTCCCATCCAAAAAGCTGAGGTTTGTTTGCTCGATTTAAAAAGAATGTAGGAAGCAAAAATTAAAATTTATTTGATCTACATTCATGTCATGTACTACTTCAGATTGTAGAAGCCGTGACACAGCACACGAAAACAGTTACTTTGGCTATCGGGGACGGTGCGAATGATGTGGCTATGATCCAGAAAGCCCACGTGGGCATTGGGATATCGGGTATGGAGGGACTTCAGGCAGCTTGTGCATCTGATTACGCCATCGCCCAAGTAAGCATTATAATTTTTGTACCAAATGCGTTCAGGAATGCAAGTTACATTCTTAAAGTCATTCGGTAGTTATGAATTCTTAATGGATTGTTAATTTTATCAGTATGGTACTCATGTATCTCAATTATTAACATTTCAGTTTTCCTTCCTGGGGAAGCTACTGTTCGTTCACGGAGCGTGGAATTATGACAGGATGTGTAAACTTATCTTCTACAGTTTCTACAAAAATATTTGTCTTTACATAATCGAACTGTGGTTTGCTGTGTACTCTGGTTGGTCCGGGCAAATTATTTTTGAACGCTGGACCATTGGTTTTTACAATATGGTAAGGCTTGGAAGTCAAATCGACTCTGTGTATTTAAATTTACTGTTGGACTGTTTGAAAACCAATTCGGAACATTTATTTCAGTTCTTTACCTCAGCTCAACCCATTGCAATGGGAGTGTTTGAGCAGAAATGTAGTCAAGAAATACGGTTACGATATCCGCTGTTGTATAAACCCGCTAAGGATTCGTTCGGACTCCGAGTATTTTTTATATGGATCGCCAACTCTATACTTCATTCGATTTTGCTGTTCTGGTTGACTCGTTACCTGGTTGGAGACGGAGTCGTTTGGAGTTCAGGGCGTGAAGGGGGCTATTTAGTGCTAGGAAATTTTGTTTATACAGTAAGTAGCTTAAATGATTAGATTGCAATGGAAAATCCAACAATGAATTTGAAAAATATGACAGATGGAATGTTTTATGATAGTATGTCGTCGTCGTCGTGAGCCTGAAGTCTGGTCTAGAAACTAAATCCTGGACTGCTTTCACTCATCTTGCTATTTGGGGTTCAATCTTCTTATGGATTACGTTCCTCATTACTTACAGGTATGTTCCGTCCAGTTTTTATTAATGTATCTTATTTCAGTGTTGCTAATGAAGTTTGATGATTATTACTATATTTTTCAGTCAAATCTACAAACTTGGACTGCCACTTGGGGCTGAAATTTTTGGAATAGGAGGAATGATGCTTTCTTCCCCTGCATTCTGGATTTGTTTGTTTTTGGTCCCAGTCGCAACACTTTTGCCTGATTTTATTGTTAAAGTGTAAGTGCTGCTGCCATTCGAAACAATAGCGGTTAGAAACTAGAACACAAATAAAATGAATCCATCCAATAATTTTGCAGAGTTCAGGGTTCTCTCTTCCAAACCCTGGATGACCAATTTCGGGAAATTGATGCTAACAACCTCGACCCTCATGAAATTTTGAACCAAAAGAAAACCAGGTGAGTTGTCAGAGGATCAGTTTATTACTATGTTTTCCGCACTACCGTTGCATGTGGGATGCGCTCACGTACTTTCACTCGTTTTAATGCAATAAAAAAGCTACTTTCGGTAGATGTATTTGTTACGCCTGTACTTCGGCAATACAGCTCTGTAGTCAGCCAGAGTACAGTTAATATCCAGGACATGAATATATTGGAGGACCGAGGCTATGAGGGTCGTGAATGTGCCACGAAAATCCGGGGGGAGGGAAATTTTAGTCTTGGACTAGCTTTAATACCCTGCAGTTTCTGCTCAAACTTTGCTTAAGTAATGGTATGGTGTGAGAAGAAGCCTGTTCAGAAAACTTTTGCTATGTATGCATTGATGAAACGACCGTCCGCTCGCTCGATCTCTAATTTTCGACGTTATTTACCACAGTATGATTTTATACAGGCTTGCTCATCTGGATACTGGAAAAAAGTAGTGTTGATTTAGCCGTCTGTATAGCATGTTGGACTATTACCAGTTCCAAGACTCGCACATCCTGTGGACCTGCTAGTTTAGTTGGAAGATTGTTATTACTCTTGAAATTACAATTTCTATAAAGTTTTCCTCTGTTCTTTTCCCACTGACCAAAGAAAGTTATTTCGCTTGTTGGAACACGATTTTTGATGAATGTTTTAAGTACAGTGACTTTTCTCACTAAATTTTCCCACTACAGTGTTCCTCGTGCTGCTGGTCACGCATCTTTGGAACAATAAATTTATGTTAATACATACATGTATATAAATATACATATACCTATATATTTCAGCCACCTCTATACTCCCTTGCTGTATACCGTGTTGTTTACTCAAAGGAATTCTCTCTTTTTCTGACACTTGCATAACATTCATTTAAGGCATGGCTTTTTTCCTGTTACCTTTATTTAGATCGCACTCTAATTTCAATCCGCTTTGTGCTCTTACGAATATTAGAATTGACCTTTCACCAAGATGCGGCAGACCTTTAAAGCTTCGTGCTAATCTATCACCTCCTATATAGTGCATGATTTCCATCCATATTCGTTCGTTACTATTATTCTTCCCCTGTAAATGTTTTGATGATTTTCAATATGTGGGCCGGTCCGCTTTTTTCCTGCCGTCGTTCTTGAACTTCTGTACGCGATAATCTACAATCATGACGACGGCTGCTTCCAGCTTCCTTAGTATTTATGAATGTGAATATTGCATAATAACATTTTGCTCATTAATTCTTCGAGCTTCACGATGAATAAAGCAGAATCGGGAAGGCTGAATGAAGGCGGGTGCACAACGCTTACATATTCCATCCGAATTAAAAGGTAAAAAAATTCCATCCGACTTTCAGGCTTAATGAAACGGCGCGGCTGCTGAGGAACGTGAGAAATGTGTTCAGGAGGACTCCGTCCGATCAAGTTCTGGACCTGGAACTTTCACGTAAGAAATCCATGCGCTCAGCACTGCCTCAACAATTCAAGCTAATAACGCATGCATAGGAGCTAAAGTTGATCTAAAATTAAGGTTATATAGAAGAAAATTTTGGTTCGTAGCTCTTGTTTCCGATTCCTACAGTGTCTAAAAGTTTATCTCCTTAAGTTGCATGGTTATTACGAATGGATTCAGAGTCATGCCATCGGGACTATCAGCCGAGTATTCTAAACATTTATTTGATTTGTTTGTCAACACACTTTTGCATAGCTTTTGTGACTCAGTTTTTGTCTCGGGTTTCTTTTACTTGTGTTGGTTACTGGTTTTGGCTTCATGCTGTATGTACATAACAGGATTTGTCTTTCCGCGCTTTACTTTCAAATGTAATACTGTATGCTGGGACAATGGGAGATTTTACTAAAATTCGGTCTCAACTTTCTAGATGGATACGCGTTTTCTCAAGAAGAGCATGGAATTGTAACCCAGTCACAGCTCATTCGGTCCTACGATACGACCGTGGAAAAGCCAAAGGGAATGTAGTATTTATCAATTCGGGACGGGATTCTATATGTACTACTGCACTGTTTAATGTGTGTTGTTGCAAGTAACTTCTGCAGGCTTCAATTCCTCTATGGGAATATATATTTTCCCTTCCATAGCTTGAACCTTTCAATAACTTAAGTTAACTCAAGCATGCAATTATGGGACCGGCGTTACTAGTATTAAGTGAGACAATGTGGACTTCCGTTGATGTGTGTGACAATTGACAATGTGTATGTAGTCGTAGTGTGCATGAGATTTTTAGTTGGATTATTCCCGGTCGGTGTCGCCGGAATATTATGCTTCTCCGCTGCGACGGAGGAGGAAGAGATATAGCTGTAAATTCCCTCCCCGAACCTTCGCGCACAACATACGTGCCCGAGTTGCTGAGGTGAGATTTGCTGTCAACTATACTAACATTGCGCAGCATTGAAAATCCACTTTATTACGCCGTTACTTTCCCCAACGGACCTCGCCAAGGGGAAAAATTCATGGAGCATCAAGGTTTGCCTCTCTATTGATTTAGCTGTTGTTCCATTCACATTACACCTATACCGCATGAATTAGATGACTACTGACAGTATATTGTTTGCCACACTCATGTGAGGAAGTTCTTCATGCCTGCAAACATCAATGTAATATGCCATTAACCGTTGGAGCACTGTTGCATTGAAATGTAAAGTATAGCCGTGACACCCTCTTCGCTTCTATGCTTCTGTAACGGTTACTATACGTGCCTCGTGGTGATTTGAATGCGTGGAGGTACTGGATATTTTGATTTTATACGCTTCACAATTTCCAGTCGATATCACTACAAATACTTGAGCATTTTTGAGGAACAGGGTATGGTTTCTGTTGCATCCTGGTAGGTCAACGAAGGGTCGCCGGAATATTCAGTTTTGTTCAAATACCAACTCGGTATCGTATAATAAGTAACGTCAGTAACTTATGAATAATGTCTAGTCAGTCATTCCTTCTTCAAGTTTCTAATCTTGGATGTATTCGTGCGCAGAGTCGGAGACTATAGGTTGTTATGCTGAGCCGTTCTCCCTACGGTTAGTAGTACTAGTACCAGTTAAGAGTAGTAGTATGTATGTGACGCTGGCTCGTTAGCAGTCAGGCAGCCCGGCGTATGAGTTTGTTGGTAATTGTTCCCAACGTGTTGTGTAACCGATAAGCGCTGGTTGCGAAACGACGCTATTGTAGCGCTGGCTCATATGAGTTTGGTTTGCGGTTGCCCACGGCTTCACCTGTACTACGAAGGAAGATGCTTTCTGCGAGCCATCGGAAGAACTAAAGTAGTATGTCTGCTTTTTTTGTCCTAGAGAGAGAGATTGTTGAAACTGGCAGATTATACTTTGGAAATTTCCACAAAAGGCAGTAATACCCCAGGGTAGTGTCGAACTATGGGTCGACTCGTTTTTAGTTTTAATTTACTGTCTAATTTTTAGTCGATCTACCGTAGGGATCTGTCTGTACTGACGTCACGTAGACCGTGTCCTCAATGTGCACCTAAAGTGCTAGTAATGGTTTTAATTTCAGTTTTGCTCGTCACTTGATGATTTGTAGTTATCGGTTCCTCCTCCTTTAGAAAATGTACGTGGCTGGTTCTCGGCATGCCGTGCATGCATTTATCCGTTGTTGTAGCGTTGTTGTTTGAACTAGTTGTATTCGTTCTTCTGCGCGTGTTGATAAAAGTTGGTGAGCGTACTGTCTTACATGCTCTCTTAATTTGCACCTTCCTGTGTTTTATATTAGCTGATTCTGGTATGCTTTTCGCCATGCGTCTCCGTCTCCACTAGCATCCGGATTGCTCTCTTGCGCTACTCACAGTGCAATGTGAGGGGAAGGCATGTTTGAGTTCCAATAGTGGCCCTCTGTTATGAATGAGTCTTGACCACTGCTGATAGCACTTGTACTATTATGCTCTATAATGTTCTGCCCTAGTTGAATAAGTGGTGTTAAAGTATTTTAGGCTAAGGTAAATGTAATGTACGGAATGGAGTAGCCCAGCCATTATGATAATTGGGCTAGGTAATTTTCTATTCAAATATTCACGAGTGAGACACAAATGTCCGCTGTTAGTCGTGCTCCATACGCGTAAAATGTGATCGATATTTGACTTGGCGTGCACTAGAAGTTTCCTGGATGAGCTGATGGGTTTTTAATGAAGTTCCCGCCAAGTGGGACCCTTATCCAGTAAGTCGTATTCCAGTCAGTGGAGGAACGCCGTAGAAGCGGAGCACTTAGCCTATATGTGTTGTTATCATATATGTACGTATATATGTGCGTAATTTATGCCCTTTTACATTTCGCAGCAAGTGTGAACTTATTATGAATTGACTGACCTTATCAAGGTTCTCCTCATCTCCCGGTGTTATAAAAATATGCAAATGTGATTACTGTAATTATTCCTATTGTCACTTAATACCATACTGTGGATAATATCTAACTATTCTTCAAGATATAAAGATTTTATTATTGTTATTGTTGTTATATCGATCTTCGAAGGGCCTGAATGAGTGCCCTTTAAAGCAGGATGAGCTTAAAGAACAAGGAGAGTCCAAGAATGCGCCTGCAGTAAGACCTGAGGCGGACATTACTTTTCCTATTAAAAAACTAAAAGCTACCATTTCCAGCTACCCTTTCAACTCACATGATTCGTATACTCTTTCTCTCTCTCTCTCTCTCTATATATATATATATATATACATATATTATATGTATATATATATATATATATATATACATTACATACAGGTCGGAACATTCTAAATGTGATTGTGATTCCATTCCATTATCATAAACATGGTTAAGTGTCACCCTGGATATTTTTCTATGAATTATTTGTGCTTGATATGTGTGTGCCGTAATAATAAATGCCCATTCCGGAGGATCTTACCCGGACGCGGGTCCCTGCTCTCTCTCTGTGCAACTGCTCTTTACTGGAAGCCTCTTGTTTGCTTTGTCCACATGAGTGTTGTAGTGTCTGTGAGTGTTTATAAATCTACGTGTGGAATTAGCCTCCTACCTGTCATGGTCATGTCTTCTCCTCCGGTCCGCTCTCTCCAACCTGTCAGGTGTACTAATGGACTCGAAGAGACTTGAGACAGTGCCGTAGAGTCGTATGCACGCCTAGGGCTCTCACCCATGGGTCCAATTCCTTAGCCAGAATCCACTGTCCGTGACCCATAGGGTGTACAGAGTATCTCATTATTATTAGTACACGAATTTGTTTTGAAATTATATACTTTGTGCCGGCACTTTGTACGGTTTTTAACTTTTTTCTAGTTTTAATCTTATTTTATTTGATATGAACGAATCTTAATTATTGTATCAAAACTTGGATATTTGAGCGTTCATGAGATTCGGAAATAATCGTGGGCTGTGGTAGGAAATTTTGATTCAGAGTCAAGTTGCTAACTGCCAACTGCCAATTGGTACGCCGCGTTCACTGTAAAGGAGATCATTATCCTGGTATGGGATACGTTGAATAAAATTTATATGCATATATATTTGCACATGCCAGCGCAAGCACTGTCCTTGACGTTTCCTAGGGTGATGATGCCTGACGACGATCGTTCCAGCATGCTATCGCCTATCGTTCTCATTATTTCTCAATTAATGAAATGAGCTGTAGAGCTGAAGTTCAGGTTAAAGCCCGAATTAAGATGGTTTCTTCTGTTTTAATTAAAAAGCAATTCCATTTACAATCCCCATGGCAACAAGCAAACTTGAAGTGCTGGTGTGGTGAAGCATGTCCCTCGTGCATGAAGCATGAGTTTCAATCTTCAAGAAAAGTTATTTAAACAGTTATTTGAAACTAAAATTTTGTTTGGTTGCTATAGTATGGAGTCACCCTGTATAGCCTCACTGATTTTCTCCGAGGAAAGTGTACTTTTACTGCGCTTTAGTTTCTCCTTGGTGCCTCACATTAGTGTTGGACTTGCGCGTGTGTGTGTGTGCATAGGTGATGCGTCGGAAGCATCTATGTGCACATGATATTAATGTCGCTGTCACCTTGTGGCTGCCCATACTATTCTATATCTCTATGTTCATGGTTCAAACTATATTGTCGTCCAGGCCGGTGGTGTTGGGTGCTTGGACCAAAAAAGTCGGTTGTAGCTTTCATTTATGCATACACCACTATCCTACACACGTGTTTGCATTTGCACTCATACGCACCATCTTCTTCGTCAGCATTATTGTTATCATAGTATCGTCATTGTTGTTGTGATCATGTGGGGTGTTGTTCAGTCCTTTCGGGGGAATTGAGACACACCTTGAAAATGTAGTGTAACGGTGCGATTTGTAGTGAAGTAATGAGTGTGAAATGTGGAAATAAAGGTGGTTCCTGAACCTATGATTGAGATTTGTGCTCGTGTGGGAAGTGATTGGGCTCCCACAGGAGTAATGAGTTCATATACAGTCCGGAGTCAATTCCTATTTGATTCCCCTTCCCTGGATTAGAGTACGGTGTGCAGGATACATTATTAAGTAGAATTCGCCCCGAATCTTACATTATTAACTTCCTCTTCATTCCCCGTGTCCTTACTCACTCCCGTTTGTCTTTACCAAGTATACATTTGAGCCTCAGCGGGAGGAGAAAATGGGTGAAACAAAGTATGCATTCTCCTCCACTTTGAATGTGTCCGTCTCATGTTCGGAATAAATGAATGCACTCTCCACGAGTCAATTTACATCCCTTTCAGCTGTCCTATTCTATGCCTTTCACGAGACACGATGAGGGTCCGAATGGAATTACAAACCACAGCCTTGTAATGTGGGCTTATGTTCACTCTCCTGAGGCTTTGTACAGGATCTGTGATGGTGTGGAATAGGAGCCCACAACCGATACATTTATAAATGTATCGGTTGAGTCAACAGCCACAGACTTTGCGGTAATGGTAAAAATGAGCTAGCATCTAACAGCATTGAATGTGGGATTCCTCTTGTACCGCCGTCCATCATTTTTATCCTCTCCGCACCGCTGAGAATGTCAGTGAGAGAGAGAGAGAGTAGAGTGGAGTGAAAGTTATTTATTGGAAGCTCAAGAGGGTGTATGTGGAAAGGCCAAGATTTTTTGTGTACACTTAATGTGAGAGGTAGGAGAAGCTACGAAAGGACATTCAATAGCTTTTATATATTGTGGTTGTGGCTGCCTTTTTACTTGTAGTGGGTCAGTGGGTGTGGGGGGGTCGCGGAGTGTGAGGCGTGCTTGCTTTGTAGCCTGAGACCTGAGACTGAGAAACGACTGGTGATGAGAGGCAACGTTTACCACGTCCAATTTAGTCCTTTGTTTATTCTACTACAATATTATATTTATATATATATACACACTTGTAAAATCATTGCGCAAGGGTCCAATTACTCTCTTTTCACCTCCGATGATACCAAAGTTTTTGGAGTGAACCCGGCTGGTGGGAAAAATAATAGGGAAAAATCACCTCTAGCTGAATCATTTACTGGCTAACTATACTCTAGTTTAAGGGCCATGCCAAGAGGTTCACACCCTGTGTCATCCAACGGAGGATCTTACGGGGAATAGACTGCGGGCAGAGGGATTTTATTAGTTTTTTAGGGGGAGCTTTATCAGATGCGGGGAATAATAACCTAGTTTGATACTGCGGGCCATTGTGTGAATGAAGTGAGACGAAGATGGTGGGTTGAATGGCAGCTGAATGAAGTTGACATTTGCTCGATTCATTTACCTTTATATTTGCACAGCAGACTCTACAGTATTCTCCAAATTATATGCCTCCAGCTATTGCTCTTCATGCTTAATAAATCATGGGCCAGTCGTCGGCCTATCAGTTCCACCAACCTCCATTTCAGAGTGTGTAAATCCGAAGACATAGTAATCGTTCTTCACTTCCTTCCCCTATTTTTGCACTGCCATGACAGCTGAAATGCCAAAATGGAAATGCCAGCGACGAGAAGTCGGGGGGCATCAGGCGAGAAATCAGGTTGGGTGAATGTCACTAGGCCGACTTTTCTGTGGTGACTGTGGATAAGCAGCTGGGAGGATGAGAGGGCTGGCGAAGGCCAGACGTCTGTTCTAATTCCCTCTCAAAGACTAAAATGATTCCTGAAAGGTGAAAGTTGGAAGACCTCTATAAAGTCACTCCCAAAATTCCCCTCAGCATTCCTCTTCTGTAGAGTGTTTTGTGCGTTTTTGAAGTCATTTGATAGTTCAGTGTGGGTCACACGGACACCTTCCCTGGACTAATGACAGGGAGAACGTAATAATTTGGGTAGACTAAATTGCCAGTTATTTACTCATGAAAGTGTGAAAGGTCGGGTATTATGTATTATGCCGTATGTAAGCGGAGCGGCAATGCAGTGTGACCTTCAGCGGCGCTCGGCATTGGAGTATAATATCGCTTTCCAGGATAGGATGAGCTTCTAACAATTGAGGATATTGACGTAGTAGGCGTCAGAAGCCACTCTCAGGAGGTCTTAGGAAACACACCACTACTGTAAAACCTCAATAGAATCGAATACCGCAATTTGTCACAACAATTTGGATCCCATTAACTCACATTAGTAATTGATAGCTTCTCAACTTTAATAATCTGTTTATTCTCCTGACCGCTCTACCCTCGCATGTCTTGAGTGATTTCGTCCTTACTCATTACAGCACTTCGTACTGGATATTGGGACGGAGGAGGATTCTTGTAAGGACGGTTGCTATCAAACAAACGATGGCATGGTGGGCAGTTTCCCGCGAAATCATTACGAAACCACTAACCCATAGCACCGCCAACCCATATCGTATGCGAAGAATTTATTCATGTTTCCATGAAACAAAGTTGTGCCATGAATCCGTGTGGTTCACATTACCCGTATACACTGACAAATGCACCGGAACAACACGTAAACACTCTTGTACATGAGCCTTTACGGCAATACAAAGGCACGCACACTTATCAAGTGTCCCAACTCATTGAAGATACATAGCCATGCCAAGGACTGAAGTTAATGTTCTGATCAAATGCACATCGTAGAGAGGGGCGTATGTGGTGAAATTATAGATAAGAGGATTTACGTCGACGTTGTAGAACCAAGAGCTGATTATCGCTTCTAATTTACTCTATGCCAATCCATGAAATCCACAATGTGGTATGGAATTTACTTATGAATTGAAATTTCTCCGCGATATTCAACAAAGGCGGGGGTCCACCGAGGTTTATATGCCTCGTGATGTCGTTAAAATGACTTGACTCTTGACAGTGGACAAGAGGTTTGAATTAGGCGGGCTAATTAATGAATGGCTAGAAGGCTCTTAGGATTAACCAATCATTATTATATGCATTGTTGCCACAGCAATAGAAAAGTTGGACAAAAATCACATTCATTATTCAACACTGTATCTGGGTGCCCATTTCCATGAGCCGGAACGGAGCACCCATAAACGCTGTCGATACTGATTGGAGATAGTACTGGCGCTTGTCGTAGTATCGGGTATCGACCCGGACAACTGGCCCGTGGCTGCCTAATGTCCTAAAATACCAGCCAATTTCCTTCATATTGCGCTACTCTAGGTTAAGCGTTTTACTCGGCCAGGCTGAACCCTGCAAGTGAATAGATTTTGAATGCACACACACGCACCCAAATAGGATGCGCGCCGTGGCCGAATATACCTGGAGGCAATACGTTGAGGTAAAACCCAAAAGGCCGTATCTGACCAGCAATCCTATAATTCATTTCCGTCGTCACGATTCCTTATCAGGATCAGTGTTGAGGAAGATAATATGCGGATTTTAATTCCATTAAGCACAAATTTTTACCTCTCCTGGCCGAGATTATTCCAGTGATATGTGCATATAGTAATGTAATGGGATGAAAATCAGGCGTGTGGTGGGAGAGAGTGTTGATATTATGCTGGGATGCATGCGGATGGAGACTTTAGTGGTGCTACTGAAGTCGGTCATAAATTTCGGACCGCCGGATGGAAGTTTCCACTACTTCATTAGCTCAGTGATTCCTCTCACGCATAATTCATGGAGCGTATATATTCCCGAGCCCTCACATCTCATTCGCTGTAGAGGCGGAACTGAATTTAATGGGGGGCTCCGTTTATTGGACCTCATGCGATTGCTGTATAGTTTCGGCCAGATGAAAGGCTGTTGGCAGTTTATGTCGGAGACGGTAAGAGATCATTTCCCTCGTTGGATGTGCGATCATTGTTTTAACTGCCGGCATTGAGCTGTTTATTGACTCTTGAGGGAGAGGTCCTAAGTGATTGAGGTCAAATTTTCGGATTGATGTGATGCACAACAAGGCAAGGGTTGAAGTTGAAGGGATAGAATGGCTGTGGACATAACTTTTTTTCCTGTTTCATCAGTTTTATTAATCACTGCGAAATATTTGGGTTCCCAGCTTGATAAAAGATTGCTAAAAGCCATGTGAAAATTGAACCATCATGTGATGATGATTTGATGTTGGCAGCACTAGTCGTAGTACGAGCGGGTGCCCTTGAGATTAGATAATAGCCTGTGCTAATATAGCTGGGGTGTGCCTTTTAAAGTCTCGTCGGAAAAGTCCTTCTTTATCTGCTCTGAATTCACTGGAGCTTCTATGCACTCTGTCTTATGCTATCCAATTTACTTGTTATGATAATGTATTACGGCATGTGACTTGCGTACTGATAATGTTGCACATATGGCACCCGTAGGGGAGAGTGTGAGCCATTTGGCGGAATGCCTACTGTTTGGAGGGACATGGATAGACACTATCCGAACCGAAGAGATCTCGCCCTATAACACTAGAATTTTTGAGTCTTGTTGTACAATCCTGGATTTGTAGTACATGGTCATTACCCGTTCAGATATGGATGTAGTCACCATTGAGTCGGATGGAGGGTATTAGTGATAAGGTGGCATCACCATTAATGATGACATTTCTCAAGGTTAGCTACTTCTGTCTTCGTGCATAAAAAGTGGACATGTGATCCCAAATCGGGTCATTTGCTTCAAGTCTGCGATGAGGACAACTTTACATATAGAGTAAGCGGCCGGACCGCAGTGTGTTGAAACTACGAGGAACTAAATTTCACAAATCGGGATACTGGCACATGTGGGTGCAATGAGGCAGTGACGCACTGCGATTAGATAATCAAAGCAGTTGTTGTTCCTTCCAGGGTATAAAACCCATTATTTTTAAAGTGCAACATGTGAGAGGGAGAGCATATGAAGAGCTGTGAGTCATTAGATATAGAGGCAAAGTACATTAGGTGTAGGGACGTGTAATAAAGTATTATGCAAGCAGTTTAGGCTGACGATACCAATCATGTTACATACATACATCTGAGAATCCTCAGTGTGCGTGCATGGGATGAGGGTCTTACATGAGACTTCAGCTTATGTTTTCCATTCCCATGTGATGAATAGGCCTAGTTGGTCAGGCAGCAAGCCGACACAGTAAAGCGGTTTTTCCGGAAAGTCTTAATTTCCGCAAGGGGACTTAGACCATTTTGTCATGAAACTGCGACAACTTATTGATTTTTATGTTATTTCCAGCAGATGTCAATTTAAAAACAATTTTTGGCCAGGCACGATTGCCGAAGTAAGGGTCTTGTCTTCTAATTGCTCGTTTTCCCATTTCCTCCACAGCAAGGTCGCGGAATGCCCATTATTGGTATATGTCATAGCTTATGACAGACACGGCGTATGGTAGTCGGTCAAGCTTAGATTGTCATACGGCATCCCCTGAATGCCTAGTTAGAAGGAGTGAATATAACATAGGAGGATTTAATTGAGGTCCTATTGTATTCCTTCCGTAATCTCATCTCTAAATATTTTATCCTCAAACTCCTACAAGTGCTGTACAACTGCGGATAAATTATATGCTAAGTATTTGTCAGTGACACTCAGTACGGTGGCTATGACCGTTCACTATATTAGCTTTTCTCACCACGGAAAAGCAGGGGATCGAGCCGATTCATGACCATGGTTTTCAGTTTACGTATAAGTAGACTGGAGCACAGTACAATACATCGACGCCTACAAAACTACAAAAGCCAGCATTTGATTTTCGGCTCAGTTGCAGGACTCACCATATCCAAACTTGTTTGATCAAAACCGACCATATCCACAACTAGCTTAGTTCCTCCAACGCACACGAGAAATCAATTAAAATAATCAAAACTTAGTTTCCGAAACTAGTTTTCGATGTAATACATACACGACAGTTTACAATAGTTGAAGTTCTCAAAAGCGGTTTGACTTCCATCATATGTCATTTTTACTGTCCGTCCCGTATTTTATACGACTACCGAGTAAAATAGACGATTTTGTGTTTAAAAATTTTTACAGTTGGCACATGTCGGTTTTTGTACCTAAGTCAAACATCAAGTGATGGCTTTTGCAGTTTCTTGTCGTCGCACTCTATGTAACCGGCTCAAAATATGGACACACACAAATACCTGGTTTCTAAATTGTTTACAAATAAAAACTTCCGCTCTGTGGAAAATGTAGAACTCATTCGTATGGGAATCTCGGAAGCAGGTACAGCTTCATGAATTAGTGATTGCCCAACCAAACTCATACCCAATTTGTCTATCAAATTCAAAGTATGAACTTTTTTCCTCGAAGGTCAAAGGTTGGGTTCATACTGAACGGGGTCTCGTGGTTATTTTCAAAAGAGCAACACGCTAACTGACTGTCTCAGTTTGTCATATTCGATGACTTCTATACTACTGAATGCTATATACACCCCCTTGGCTGTGCGGATTGTAGGGAATGTATAGAATGTACAATGTACAACTTGTGATGAGGAGGGAGGAATGTCGCAATGGCATTCCCTCTCAGTTTATATTATTCTGTGTACAAAACATTTCTCTCATAACATTTCCTGAGAGCAGGTAGTAAAATGTCTCCCGTATTTTCCATGAGCCCGATGGAGGGGAAATTTCGGAGCTTGTCCATCCATAGCCTCACTGCTACGACTAACTTATATTATGACACAGAGAAAAATAATAAGGAAAAAAGGAAACCCCGGAGTGTGTGTCTCTTGGCAATGTGAACATAACGGAGTAGCACAGCATACTGCTTGTGTTCCACAGACCGTAATGGCGAATACGAAGCTGTGAGCAGTAGCGGAGGGCCGAAGAGGGAAAGAACTTCAGAGTTCAAATCATTAGTGAGTTAGAGCTCGAATGGGGTGGTCGTGGGCAGAATAACTGTACGTGTAACTGCTCGTTTGTGAGCAGTGACTCCAGTCAAAACAGTGCGGGATGTGCGTTGTACTGTCTCTCCTGTCGTGGGAGTGTGAGTTTTAAATTTCTAGCGGCAGGAGCAATATAATAACCCGTTAAACTGGCTCACTCAATGCCCGAAATGCTCCTGCGGGTAAAGCCGCTGATCCAGAGAATTTGACAATGAAATTCAGCTGTGAGGAAGAACGGAAGAATTATGGCCAGTGTTGCTGGAGTTGGTGAGGCTGGAGATCAGGTTGATGGGGGAGGACCGAGTAAAGCTAGTCGACCGGACGGGAAAGTTCGTTTAATTAAGTTAAATTCGCAGCAGGTAGAAAAGTTTGTGGGGAATCGGATTTCAACTGCAAAGTATTCACTCTTGTCCTTCGTTCCGTCATTTTTGTTCGAGCAGTTCCGCCGCTACTCCAATATATTTTTCCTTCTCATAGCTCTTGTGCAGGTGAGAATTGTTTTCGTCTGCTGCGGTTTCCTCTGCAGTAAGGTCTATGTAACTTTGGAAGTAGTGTGTGTGTGGAAACTTTTGACATGATTTCTTTTTGTAGCAAATTCCTGATGTGTCGCCGACTGGTAGATACACCACCCTCGTCCCTCTCATTTGCATTTTATCCGTCTCAGCTTTGAAGGAGATCGTCGAAGATGTGGTAAAACTTGACGCTTTATGATCTCAACATCATCCTTGAGGCTTTTCTGAGCTCAGAAAAAAATGAAGCGGTCCTTTTATAACATGAGTGCAGAATTCGAGTTAAGCTTTAAGTAATGTTGAAACTATATGGTAGTAAATTTAAAATATCTTAGGATTAGATAGTGGATTTCGGTTTGAGTAAGGGAATTAACTGACACGGTAGGCTAGAATTTTTCAAAATAAATGTGGATATGATGTGCAGTTTGTAACTGTAAGTGGAACAGGGGACAGTTTCCGCCAACAGCACCAGCTTCGTATCACGCTTTTCTAGAAAATGTCGGTGATATGTAGAAAGAAGTTCTTGGTAGTTAAACATTATTTTACCATTAAAAGTTTTTTTGAGCACTTATCTTAAGTATTATTCTGTAGCTCGTAGCCTTGTAAGCTGTACCGTTAATGGGGTTCGTAATCTAGCGAATGATGTACGAGAGAAGTGTTTTTCTGCTTGCCGCAATGTGGTTTCGGAAGTTTCGTGGGTATTCCTTAGCTTGAAACTGATGTTTGAGCATTTGAAAGGAAAACATTATGTGGGAAATGTTGTGCGATTTCTTTCGGCGGTAACGGGTTGACGAGGTTTAAAGACTCCTGCGTCCATCTGAATGAGTGAGCACGTGTGTGCTCACTTTCGAGGAATTCTATCAGATAGCATAGTTTTGGGTACTTTGGCCGACGGGTTTATGAGTATAAATTAGTCTCGGAAGTAGTCCAGTGTGTAACACGCCTTTTTGGTGAATTATATCCGACGAGAGCTATTGCGGACACTATAGTTGTGTCTAACCCTTGTTAGTTGTATCTGCATAGGTTCCATCCCTTGGGGTTAAGCGCATAGTGATATTTTTTTTGTGTACTATAGAAACGGCATACAGCTGACCTTGAAATAAATAACAGAGAAGTAGAAGTCCTTAAGGGAGGATACTGGCAATGGGTTAAATGGAAAGATGTCTCCGTGGGGGACTTTGTCAAAGTGAGAAATGATACATTTTTCCCGGCCGACCTCATTCTATACTCATCCAGGTAATTATGGCTTGACATTGGATGGAAAGGACTCGTGAGAAAATAATGAATTATTTTTTTATTGGTTCTCCAAATTGCATTGCAGTGAACCGCAAGGGCTATGCTACATCGAAACCTCGAATTTGGATGGGGAAACAAATCTGAAGGTACGGCAGGGTCGGCCCGAGACGTCGACGCTTCTGGAGACGAAAGACTTAGCAGCCTTAACCGGATACCTGGAATGTGAGCTGCCAAATCGACATCTGTACGAGTTTGCTGGGAAATTGAAAATGGGAAACAATGAGTGAGTCTTATCAGGCCGCCCCATCAGATTCGTAAATCTGAGATGGTTGTTGATGTGCAAGGGATACATGAATGGGATTTGTGATCGAGGGGTATTCTAATGTACACAGGGATTTGCCATTGGGACCTGATCAGCTATTACTGCGAGGTGCTAAGCTTCAGAACACGACTTGGATTTTCGGTCAGGTTGTTTATACGGGTCATGAAACAAAACTTATGAAGAACTCCACGGCAGCCCCTCTGAAGAGATCCACCGTGGATAAACTGACCAATAATCAAATTCTCTTGCTATTTGGGCTCCTTCTGGGCGTATCCTTTATCTCAGCTGTATTTTCTCATATCTGGAGTAATCTGGATGGAAATGATACGTGGTATATACATCCTAAGGGTAAGTGGGATTATTTATGCGGGTGTTAACCGTGGAAATTTCTACAGGGTTGAATTATTATAATGTATTTGTAAATTATTTGTTATAGCTTCCGAAGTTGGTGCTGCGGAATTCGCTTTTAATATGCTGACTTTCGTGATTTTGTACAACAACCTCATCCCCATTTCACTCACTGTCACCCTGGAAGTGGTTCGGTTCGTTCAGGTAGAAGTCCTTCTGCATCTGATATTGGAGCAGGACTTGCAGGAGATGATGACTTTCTCATATTTCCCCTCTGCAGGCTATGTTTATTAATCGAGACTTGGACATGTACCACGAGGAAACGGATACGCCCGCCATGGCTAGGACGTCAAATTTGAATGAAGAATTAGGACAGGTACGTTGAGATTGATTTTTTATCATTTTATCTTATGAAACCTGTGAGGGAACAAACAAGTTGTGCGTCGGGTAAAAAATATCACTTTCCTAATCGGCTTCTTGCCACTGTAAATATTTACAATTATCTTTGACCGATTTACTCATTAATAGCCGGGAACTATATTAGTCTTACCTATTGCATCCTCAGGTTCGATATATTTTCTCGGATAAGACGGGCACTTTGACGAGAAATATCATGGAGTTTAAAGGATGCTCTGTGGGCGGGGTTATGTACAATGCGGATCAGCTCTTCGGCGAAACGAATTTGTTGCTGCAGAATTTGAAAATTAATCATGCCACTGGCCCAGAGATAATGGAGTTTTTGAGGCTACTTGCCGTCTGTCACACCGTTATACCTGAACGTGAAGATGGCCAGTTGATCTACCATGCCGCCTCGCCGGATGAACGTGCTCTAGTGAATGGGGCACGGAGGTTTGGCTTTGTTTTCGAAACCAGAACTCCTAATTTTGTTGTGATAAGTGCGCTTGGTGAAGAAGAAAAGTACGAGATTTTAAATGTGCTGGAATTTACCTCCACGAGGAAAAGGATGTCAGTGATAGTTAAAGCCCCGGATGGGAAGATTAAACTCTACTGCAAAGTAAGTTCACAACCGAAGTATTTGGTGTTGTTTTAGTCGTACTTTTAGCTAGGAGCTACAACGTAACCATCGAGTGATATAAAAAAAGTTGTCAATTTCGGTAAATTTTAGGGAGCAGACTCAGTTATATATGAAAGGCTTGCGGAAAAAGGTAATTCAGAATCCATTAAAATGATAACCCAGTCTCATCTAGAAGAATTTGCAACCCAGGGACTGCGAACGCTGTGCATTGCAGTTGCAGATATTTCACTGCAAGCATACGAAGTAAGTCAATCAAAATTTTCCATACCTCCTAGAAACACTGTCTCTTCCCACATCTTTTGTAAATGCGGGATTTCGACTCACAGAATTGGAAGCATATCTTCAAGAAGGCATCTACGGCCATACAGAATCGGGAGGAGAAACTTGAGGAAGCTGCTGAAATGATTGAGAAGAACCTCCAGCTTCTTGGTGCTACAGCAATCGAGGATAAATTACAAGACAAGGTACGTACAAGCTTCTGTGATTTTGTGTGGAGATCAAAATCAGATGTAGCATGAGGTGCGGTGTCTGAACTTCTTACAGGTGCCTGAAACGATTGCGGATTTATTGAAAGCTGGAATCAGCGTGTGGGTTCTCACTGGAGATAAACAAGAGACTGCTATAAATATTGGATACTCGTGTAAACTGCTCACACAATCCATGGAGCTTCTACTTGTCAATCAAGATGGTCTGGATGTAAGAAATTCGGAATTTAAAGTTCTGATAAAATTTGGAGACTTTCTCAATTGTGACTTGCTTTTATACTCGAACATAATTTAAATTTTCAATTGTCTTTTGATTTTTCTAGGCGACGCGAGATTGCATCTTGGGATATGTCCATGATCTAAGTAGAGAGGATGGCCAGTTGCCAAAGGAGAACGACGCAGCACTGATTATTGATGGAAAGACTTTGAAGTATGCCTTGAGCTGCGATTTGAGGCGAGATTTCTTAGAGCTATGCACGAGTTGTCGATCCGTCATTTGTTGCCGAGCCTCACCTATTCAGAAAGCTGAAGTAAGATTATAGTCCTATCTTGATTGATCTGTGAGCAACTGTGATTTGTGTCGACATTACAGCTGTTTAATGACATCCTTCATTTAGATTGTAGAGTATGTGACTCAACATACTGGAGCTGTCACATTGGCAATCGGGGATGGAGCTAATGATGTCGCAATGATTCAAAAGGCGCACGTGGGCATAGGAATATCTGGTTTCGAGGGCTTGCAGGCAGCGTGTGCCTCGGATTACGCAATTGCCCAGGTACTTTCTTGTTGTCGCAACGGGTGATTCTCGGGAGTAGGTCTTGAAAATGTGGACTCACTTTTAGCTCTGGTTTTCTTTCAGTTTTCCTACCTCGCCAAGCTGCTCTTCGTTCATGGGGCTTGGAATTATGATAGAATGTGCAAACTAATCTTCTATAGCTTCTATAAAAATATATGCTTGTACATCATCGAGCTCTGGTTTGCCATCTATTCGGGCTGGTCAGGTCAGGTAGTATTTGAGCGGTGGACGATCGGATTTTATAATATGGTACGTTTTGATTGTTTCCACCACTTGCGCACGACGTGCCCAGCTGTTAAGATTTCTCACGATTGTGTCTTTGTTTTAGTTTTTTACCTCGGCTCAGCCATTGGCTATGGGGATTTTTGATCGGAAGTGCAGTCAGGAAATTAGACTTCGATTTCCCATGCTCTACAAGCCTGCCTATAATTGCTTTGGATTGAAAATTTTTTTCCTGTGGGTGGGAAACTCTATCCTGCACTCAGTGATGCTCTTCTGGTTGGGCCGATACTTGGTCGGAAATGGTGCTGTGTGGTTCTCGGGCAGGGATGGCGGTTACCTTGTTTTGGGGAACTTCGTTTACACTGTAAGGACGTTGAGCTTATTATATTTTGAATGAAATAGAATGTTCCTAACTCAAGTTTACTTTGACGTTCCAGTATGTTGTCGTTACCGTAAGTCTGAAATCCGGGCTGGAAACTAAATCCTGGACTGTGTTCACCCATCTGGCTATCTGGGGCTCAATTTTGCTGTGGGTTTCGTTTCTGCTAGTTTACAGGTAAACTGCTTCAAGGCCGAAAACTATCAGTATTAAGGCTTTTGGATACGGATTCAATCATGACTCTTTTTTCCTTTCTCACCAAACCAGTCAAGTGTGGAGATTGGGGCTTCCAATTGGTGCAGAGATTTTCGGCGTTGGGAATATGGTGATGGAATCCTACGTTTTCTGGCTGGGTCTCTTATTTGTTCCCGTGATAACCTTGGTCCCTGATGTCATCTTTAAAGCGTAAAATCCTTGTTCAATTTCATGAGATAACTGTAGAGCGAGTGGCATTATTTCATTCGTACGCTTTACATCCCGTCATAACCCAGTTACGGTACCATTCTTTTCATGTCTGTTTCCAGAATACGTGGTACTCTCTTTCAAACGCTGGATGACCAGTTCCGTGCCAGTGAAGTTTTAAATATTGATCCAAGTGATATCATATCCCAGAAGAAGAGCAGGTTCGTCGTGACCCGTGTCACAGTCACTCTCTGCTTTTGGTGAAATTTGCAATTATTAATATTGAGTTGCAGGAACTCTGCCTGTATTATTATTGTTCAGTACGATCATAATGCCGTAAGCACGCCGGATTCGTTCCTGACAGTCGTAGACCGCGTTGATGTAGTTGCAAATTTTAATTGCAAATCTTATTATAGCTCGTCATTTATTTGGGGTAATACACTTCTATATATAGGATTTATAGTGGTAAATCATTTACTTTTCTTTTCTTAGCCTACCGCCTGTAGTAGGACGCGCTATGTCCGATTCGCAAAATGCGGTTCCCCGTAAGTATGATAATGGTTTTGGTCTCTGTTGCAGACCTATGCATGTCCTTGGACAGTTTGTGCGTTGTAAGTTACCAGTCTTCTTTGTGAAATTCTATCTATCTATCTCATGACTTATGGCTCGGGTGTGACTCCTGTAAATTCGTTTCCCTATATTTCTCTCTTTCTATTCTCTCTCTCTCTCTCTCTCTCTTTATTGCTCCCTTTCCTCCCGTAGTTCACTGTGATGAATTAGAACGGAGGCCACGGTGCCGGAAGCTGGTGGTGGTGGTAATGGTAATCATGACTGTCTTCTGTTGTCGGGCGCTCATTACTGACCCTCTGGAAATGGAAATCTCTTTAGCATGCTATCTTTGAATGGAGTGAAAACGAGGTGTTTGAGCTTCTTCCGGTGCGGACGCAATCTTTTCTCATTGCTCTTGTTATGCTGTATTTGAGCAGCGATGCTGCTGCTTGCCTCACAAGGTTTATCGCCTCCCCGTCAGGTATTTTCGAGACTCCCTAGGCCTACCCCGCAGATTTCCAACCGAAATAATGACCCTTTTGAAGTAATTTTCTCACCTGGGCGCACATCTCACCGTCACCTCATATATATCTATCTCTCTCCTGCCATTATGCAAGTTGGCATCCGCACCCATCTGTCTCATCCCAATGTATGCACTTGTCCTCAGCCTGCTGCTGCTGCTTAATTTGGAATAATGTTTTACATGTTTTTTGTGCGTTAGATTATTATTATTAATTTATGGAGGGTGCATTAGAACGACGTCTACCACTACTACTACTACTGTAGAAAGTTTCAGGTCATGTTGAGGGAACATTAACACGATGATGAACCACGATGTGGTGGTGGTACATCACATGCTGTAATATACAGAAAGCGGAAGGAGGAATGGACCTGGCTGGACTTGTTTATTATTATGATTTTTGTTCTCCTCTTGCGTTGTTGAAATTGCATTTGACTGTACTTGTTTTAGACTAAATGAGACGGGACGATTATTACGGAGTGTTAGAAATGTGTTCAGGCGAACTGCGTCGGATCACGAACGGGACCTGGAGTTGGCGCGTAAGTATTTATATTTTGCACTGCTGTGAATAGATTTGTGCTCCTATCTCTCTCAGTTTACAACTTTGTAAGAGCCCATGTGTGTGGAAACTTGTTTCAAAAAACTTGCTTCCAAATCTGTTCCAAGAGCGGAGAGGTAGCGAGAGTGACCTTTGCAACGCACCGCTGCTCGTGCCCACTCCAAATAGGAAGGAAGAACACAGTTACGTTTCGCATATGTATACATATATGTATATACAATTATATCTATACCTGTGATGTTCGTAGATGTAGGATGCCTCTTACAAATTTGCGGTAGACATGCTATAGTCACTCCGCTTCCAGCCGCACACGCACTCATCCCCACCAATGTACACACAGACACACATATACCTGTGATCCTACACACTCCACCATAGTATCAATCAATCAATGTGCTTACCGCCGAATTGTATAGGGTTTGCTCAGACGTGAATTGTTGATCATAACCTTAACCCTTTTAGCCACGTCCTAACATTACACACACACACGCACACAGTATGTGGATCTCATGAACACACCACCAGTTACAGTCACGGTTGTCCTTGCCTACGAGATTCCCAGAGAGTGAGCTTCTCAATGGCTATTGAGTCCCCGTGGGGGAAAAAGCATTGAGAAAAGATGGGAGTCTACAGAGAGCGAGGGGGTGGTCCTTGCGGTGGTGGTGCTATTATGGGATGAGAAGCCGTCCCCCTTGCATAAAATGTTTCAAAAACTGACCGCAATTATTTCTAGCTACCTTGTCGTCATCGCCGTCATGCCGTGAGCAGTGCTTGTAACGAGCAGAACAACCTCCTTCTTCCTTCCTCCAATCCCCGACTTCTCCTCCATACTCGACAGATCATTCTTCTTGTTTCCCAATCATGGAACAGAATATGGCGAGGTCTAACGTGTAATCTCTATTCTTTGATTTCTTCCCGCAGATGGCTACGCATTTTCGCAGGAGGAGCATGGGATTGTGACGCAATCTCAGCTCATTCGATCCTACGACACGACGATACCAAAGCCGGAAGGGATGTAAAATTTGAAATACTCGTGACTTGTGGGTGGGTACTGTATATTTGTGCGGCTTGCAAGCCGCTGTATACCATTGGGGGCGCGAGACGAGTTCTTCAGACCACCACCTTGCTGCTCCGCCTTGATTGTGTAGTAGTTCAAGTTCCTATCGTCGGACGAGACATGAGACGACGCTGACGTGGAGAAAAGCCGAAGAATTTAGGATGTTGATTATCTCTCGTGGAATGACCTCCCTGAGCAGCGATCTCATGTCAGTGAGCATAGGCTGGTTCCATGTGATGGCACTAAAAGATGCTGAATGAGATACAGGATTTGTAGTAGTACCACTCTACGAAAATATCATTCACGGACGTAAAGTCTGATGGTGAGGGGGATGATTGACCAGGTCATCATATGATGGGAGACCATTTTTGACGCATGCGATCCTCATGTATGGAAGTGGGGGAAGTGGGAGCAGTCCGATCGGTGTTTAACGGAATCGGTACTCTCAGTCCCTTTTGTTTTCTTTACTATCACGTTTAACGTGGACTGTGCCCGTATGCATGACTTGGTTGGAATCTCAGCTTTGCACCATTTGGCTTGGGAGTTCTACAAAGTTCTTTCAATGTCACACACGCTTTCACAAACACACACACACACAACATGATGTTGTTTATTATGCTTTCGCCGGGGTTTCCATACTAATTTAAACATTATGGGCACAATCTGATTCCCGCGTCCTATATGGTTCTTCTATACCTTCTTCCCAAAGTGCGACCAGCTGAGTGTTTCGTATTGGATATTGGAACATCTATAGTTTATCAAGTTTGCAATCTTCTGGTTGCCACTCTCATCTCTTGTAATATTTTTGACTCGGAAAGAGATGCGGGAAGGCATAAATATATGCATAAATTGTGTACCCGTTGCGGTCTCCTCACACGCACACACACTTCAGTCATTGTTATAACTTCGTGTCAGTAACCCGGGACTTACAAGTACAAAGAAGTAAATGATATACATATATATAAATATAATATATATTTGTGGCGGAAATATTTTAAAGCTGGTGGAATAATATTAATTGTTATACTGTTTGTTGTTATTACGTGTGCGGTGAGGATGAATTTAAGCTGGTTTTAATTCGATGCGCAAACGGGTAAATGTATACGTTTACACACCTCTGATTGATCTCCTTCGTTTGTTTTACGAGTCTGCCGGCGTGGTACAATATGCGCTTGTAATGGAATGTGAGCATGTTGATTTACGCATACAGCTGCAGTGGTAGTTTTACGTGTAAGCTCGTTCACCATTCGCTCGGTCCTTGTGTTCCTCCGCTGTTCAGTAGGTTTTTGAACTACCCTTTACTTGAGTCATTTGATATTGTAGCTGATTTTAGTGAAATGCACAATAAATTATTTTGTACTTGTAATCCTACACACTCCAGCTCTTGAGTTGTTGTTAATTCGCACAATCCTGCCAACATTATGTTATGTTATATGTGAATGGTCGCTCGTGGTCGTGGTTTTCCTCAGCAAGATGTACTACTTGATGCCTTCGCCTTTCCCATATGTGTTCTGTCGTTGAACTCACTTGGTCAGTACAAAATACTTTAGCTGTTTCTAGAACCATCTTTTGGAGTAAATGATCCTTGTAAATTTAGGCAGAGTTAGACACACTAAACGCAGTCCGGTGGCACGAGGTCGTTCGGGTCAGCACTGACCTTGTAGGCCCACTCAGTGGTCGTCTGGGATTGCGTGGGACCGGGAACCACTGAGTCGTAGGTTCGAATAGTTGATTAGTATGTAGGCAAACTGCATAATATCTAATAGCCATATTATCTACCTATGCTATATTGACGACTCAAGTATCACATAGTTTCTATTACTAAATGTTTGAGCCCTTAATATACAGGATGATACCAGAGTGCCTGAAGTAATTCCAGTTATTACTGACACAGTATTGGTTTCAAGGAGGGTCCAGTGTGACCTGAAGTCAGGAATGGAAAAGTCTGTTCTAGATACCCTCACACCGACTAGTACGTGGATTCCGGTAGGGTTTGCTATACTCCGATTCAAATGATAAACTTTGATAAATACCTTCAGGATGCTTTCTTTTCACCACTGCGTCCAGGTTTCTTGCCTTGCAATTTCTGTGATCTGCACATATTCACTCGTACATCTTCTCTCCGGAACCTTAAATCCTCATAAATACTGTGCACTATGCCATTGTCCCGTTTAGAAAGTGCCCTCTACTTTAAGAAAGAGGTCCTTCATCCTTCCACTCTTTTCCTTAGCAGTAGGTTTCTCGTTTACTGTCCATATATTGTGTGTTACACCTAGTCTGAGTAACTCTCTGTCCCAATGAAGCTGATGGTCTTTCATCTGCAAGGAAGACAAAATAGGAAGCTACCCCTAGAAGAAGGGCGTCGCCAGAGGAATTTAGACGAGTCCAAGAACTTTTAAGTATTTAGAATCACCGGGCTCAGGAGTCTTGCGCCGGAAACTTGTCGCGTTGAGACTCAAAACAACTGCATTGGGACGACACAAATGTTGATTAAGCATGCCCGATTATGCAGAGTTGAACGCAATCAACTATTAACTGACTTTTAAGTACCATATCATGTGATTTTCTCAAACTCTTAATATACACATTGCAGTATTAAAAATTATTTATGGTGTGATAGTTGAATATATCATGCGCGTTAGTTACAGCGTAAGGTCGGTTTCCTGAAAATTTAGCTGGCGGTGTCCGTGTTATTTGATGTTTCGGAATGCCTTCGGGGTTAGTTCAAAATAGTTGGGCCAGTCCCGCGTCCCAAGTCATTTCAATGGAGGAGAAATGCTGAAGTTACCACATTTTACATTTTGTAATTGTGTCCTCCAAGTTCTGATGCAATTTTATGCCTATAAACTTTTGTTTGATAATAGCAACTGAGTTGCACAAAATTTGAACCTTTGAAGTAATTTATTTAAGTCCGCCTGTCTTGTCTTAAAATTTTCTCGGTATTCAGTGTAGATCAGTACCACTGATTTTTGTAAACTGGTCAAAGGAGTTCTATGATTTTCGTACACCTCAAAGTTTATAAGCTAATAAATGTGTAAATGCTGGCTATGCCATCTTCTTCAACACAATAATAGTAACGCTGGACACGGTGTGAGTAACGTCGTATTAATCATTACTTCTTGTTTTAATTATATATATAGTGAATACAACCCCTGACAGATTAAGCATGCTTGAAATAGGTTGAACCACACATTCCATTCCATAGATAAGAAGTCACTTGCAGCCTCACAATACTGAGTAATTATGTGGATTATATAAATTATTAAAATAATTATAACATTATAATAATGATGTAGCTAAAACATGTGTTTAAAAATACTGCATTTAGTACTTCTCCCTGAATTACTCTGGAGTAATTAATGCCCGTTTGGAGATGACGTCAGAACACTCTAAAAAACAAAATAAAATGCGACATTCCAAATACTTTCGGTGAATAAATGTTTCGCTTTACCACCTCTCCTGCCAAAGGCTCCTGAGCTGTAGGTAAAATTTCGGACGGAAAGTAAAAGTGGGCTGATAACGCCTATTAGTTTCATTATTTCATAGAAAAACCTCTGGTAAAATTTGATGCCGTAATGGCTACCAATAATTGACCCTCACTCAGATGTGGTTTGCCAGCTCTTGCGTGTTTCTTGCTCCTTTTGTTTGTGATAAATGATCGACAGCGTATTCCGAAATGATGTACGCTACCTTTTTAAATGCCTCTCACTTTGTGCTGTGCTGCCACTGGGTTACCGCTGCCACTTTTTGCCAAGAGTCCTTTTGTTTGTTAGTCACGTCTTCTTTTTCGTGTGGGACACGGTAAAATGGAACGATTATAATATAATCGTGATATATTATATATATATATATAATATATATATAGAAGTGATCAATAAACTGTTCAGGAATTGCGTCGATAGGAGAAAAGTAAAAAAATTGGAAAAGAGTTTACATGCGACAGTTTGCAAACGAATTGTTGCTAACGTTTGTCATCACAATTTAGCGAAGTAAACAATCTAACAAAAAAGAGGGGCAAGGTAAGGTCCGTCCCTGTCCTTTTCCTGGATGTGTACTAAGTATCCATGCGTACAAGAATAACACACATGAATGCCAGTTAAATCTAAGGCTAATTCTCTCATGAAGTCGTAGTGTAGGGGAGTGAAGCCCTTGGACCTTGAACCTAGTGAGCATGCTTCCGCAGATGACCCTGAGATATAAAACAATCCTGCCGTGGAGGGGTTTGGTGGATAATAGCTTACTGTAAGGCCAGAGGGATAAAATTGTAAAATTTGAAGAGGCATAAAATAGGGTAAATAGTGGCAAATTTGAATAGCATACTGAAAAAATTGAAAATATTGCACCTCTCGTCCCTTTGGCGTATAGTTTCCTTACACTACCCCAGTTACAGTGCCCCTTCATCACTTTTTCCTTTAATTTTGATGGACTGCAGGTAAAACTATTTCTCAAATATTTATAAAACGTCAGATTCATCTTTCAGTCATCAATCCCGGTCACACTTTTGTTCGGGAAAGTAAATTGCAAATTTTTGAAACACGCTCATTGCATGTCATGCAAACTTCGCTGTTGAAAAATGTCGTCAAATGTAGCAATATACACATAATCTCATTTTACTCTTACGAGTTACAATAAAATCTCGGCTGGTAAAAGAATTCTGGGACGGCTGTATTTCTAACAATCAATTGACAACATCTCCACCAGTCGTCCGTGTGGAATGTGCGTTAACTCTGCAGTCTTCAGAGTTAGGTCTGAGACGGTTACCGTTACCGTGAATGGAAGTTGGAAAGTTTATATTTTGAACTATTGTGTGTCCCTTCATGTTCTTCAAAACAAAGTAATGTCTGGCTGACGTGTGTCACTTTTGCGCTTGATCATTTCCCAGTTTTATATTGACATTTAACCAAACTAGCTCGAAAGAATCATCTCACTTTCTCCTCATCTTCATTTCTCTTTGATTCCATTCTTGAGATGAAGTACCGTCAGATGTCGCGGCGAATCCACTTTGTAGGATAGCGGTGGAAGTTCCGCACGGCTCAATCACGGGGATAGAGGGACTTGAATGCCCATACGGGCACACTGAGACACACTTCCCTGTTTCCAATTCCAAACACTGGAAAGGCGGGGGCTATCCTGGGCCGTGGGCCAATATAATCGTCATTCCTGACCCAACGTCCTTCCTGCTATGCAGTTTATGGAGTGGAGACCAACCGGAGAGACAATTGCTCACCCTTTGACTGCCTTAAATTGACAGGCTTGACGACATCTCAGTCATTTTCAACACACTCCTGTTTTCATTTTGGGTCTCAATCTGTCAACGGTAATTGCCGAGTGCGACCCCTCTTCAGGCGAGACTCTGTATCTACATAGTCTCTCACACCACTGTGAGGGCTCTCTAACACTCCGCGCATGAAAGGCTCTCCTTCCATCAAGGTATGCGGATAGAGGAAATTATGACTCCCTCGTGGGGTAACCAGTAGGAGCATCTGAAACGTCCCCTTTTACTTCCCCTGCCTAACCACAAGTCATCAACTAAAATCACGGCAGTATAAATTCGCGAAAATGGACGATAGAAGCGTATAGCAGCTGGGATTTTCTCTGTCACACTTGACGACAACAAAAAAGCATCCTTTTTTTCTTCCCATAATAGTAAACGGAGCAGTAAATGAAATGGGTTGTGTCATGGAATAGGCTGTGCCCTGAGACGCTCTGAAAGGTCCATAAAATTCCCTTCCTGCATCACTTGCGGTCAGGACTGTTTAGCTTCACACACGTCCATAACCTTGCACTTTAACACCGCACCGCCGACAACGGTTACAAACGGAGGGGCTCATTCTTGACGTGGGTTGCTCCACTCTTTAAAAGTGTGCTAATAGATGATAAGCTGTCAGGGCTTTCAGCCGGTGGCTCCTGTAATATAGTGGAGTCTGTGTAGGAAGTCGTCGGGAAACGGGTGTCGAATTTTATGGGCCTCGTGTGTGCCGCCGTCGCCATAAGGCGGAACCTCCACGGGAAAGAGATGAGAAAGGGAAACCTTGTCGCCACTAAAGTCCACTAAACTTGTCTGTTTTTCCATTCTTTTATACCCATATCCCCGCATCATCTCTGAGGCCCTCAACTCAGCCTCGGAGGAATCTGAATCTGAAGGAACTGCATTGTTCCCATATCATACACTTCAACTCCCAACGTGCCACAGTAGCCACCAAACGTTTTGCTTTGCTCAAACTATTTTCGCTTAAAAAATCACCCACATCATCCCGTCTGTTTCACCATGCATTGCGCTTTACTCATGTGGAAAGTGGTAAATTCCGCTGAGTGCTTCACAACTATCCTTCCTGACCTATGACTGCGAACAAATAAAAGCTTTCAACCCGAGTGCGTGCATTCTCGCTCATGTTCCTGGAATATGAAGATTGGAGATGAGAGTCGTCGCAAGGCTTCACAGAAAACACAGGCATGACAGGGGGAAAGGGAAAATGCGAAGATTTTGGGAAAGACTCTTACCGACTTAACCGTAATGAATATCCACTCGTGCGAGGAGTTGACATGCGTTTTACTCGCAAATTTATTAGTCTCTTTCCCCCATCCTCCCATCCCCAACATTCATACGAGCACTCATCCGTGCTTGTTACGTGGTGGAGCGGACGCCGTGTCATCTCCTTTTAAAGTGTCCTCACCCTCTCCTTCCCGACTTAAAACAATCAATATCTCATGAAAATTTTTGAGCACCATGCTGAGCGGGAGCAGAGACAAATCTCTGTTTGTATTACATATACATTCATTTATTAACAATTTATCAAGGCACAAGTCATGAATATCATCACATTATCGTACTATTCAACAATTCCAAAAGGCTGGATTCACCCTTACAATAAATACAGTATGGCACAGTAGTTTCACAGTACACCCAATGGTCTGTGGTCAGGTTTTTCCATTCTATATTCCCTTCTTCATCCCAGTCCAATGTTTCGTCCTATACGTTTGAGGTGGTCGCCCTCATCATCATCACCGCGAAAGCTGTGGAAATTACGGGAGGGAAGTATTCTATTTTCGTTCGCATTCTCCGGAGAACTGATGTGTGGCCCCTCGCGGAACATATAACGAAGCTCATATGACTCCACAGTGCTTAAATCTTTCTGAACAACAGACAAACTCAGAAGGCACGCACGCACAAACATTCATACACACACACGCACACACACACACACATGCACATCCTAATGTCGTATTCACCCGACTCTGTGTCAACAGAATTTTGAGCCATCTTCTCAAAAGTACTTTCTAAGGAGCAAGTAATCTTCGTAGAGTAACTTGAATCCGAGCCTCAGTAGCAAGTTTATCCTCCGTTTACCCCCACTCGCTGGACAGCATATATTGATAGTGTAAAGTAGCGGAGAGTGTGTGTGTGTGTGTGCTAAGCCTCTGACTGTACCACCCAAACTCCATTTACGTTGAGCAATCATGTAAATGCTTGACAAATAGTCTAAAATTTGTAATTAATCTATCTAACCCTGTCAAAGGTAACGAGTTCCAAGGCGCCCAGCTCCGCTGTCACACTGTAGTAATCTTTTAGTGCGGAGCTCTGTGAGGTCTGCTGGGAGGAGCGAACAAAGGGCCAATAGTTGTCTCCCTCAAGACTCATCTCCGTCAGGAGATGCATATTGAGAGTGTGAGGACGGAGCCTACCGTTTCAGATGTGCCGAAAATATGTAACTATAATATCAACATCACGTCCCGGTCACATGTACACAGTCATATAGAGCTACTATAGATTATGTGGAAGGCAGTGCCGTGGAGTTGTGGACTTGAGAGTGGGGGGAATCTGATCTGCTACTGTATTCACCAATGTCTTGACTCGCCCGACTGATACTCTCCACGATGAGGCTGAGACAGTCCAAACTGGAAGCTCCACGGTCTCCATTGTCATCCCCGTCTGAAAGAGAAAGATGGCAATAGTCATTTTTGGTCGATAGTTTAGTCTTCTCGCCGAATTGACTGGTTATCCTGGCCAGCTGCATGTCATTTCTGTGAGCAGGGGCACTAGCTACAACCATTTGGTGGAAAAATTAGGTCTACATTTGATCCTCGCTGTCCTCCTGTCTCCATTGTGCATATTAACTGTAGCCAGGGAAGCCCTTGCCAAAATATTTTAATCCAATTTCATGCTACTTTGCTTTTCGCACTAAATTTCCTCCGTGTCCGTCCCGGTTCCGTCACCCACGCTCCTAGCCCGTTTAAATGAGCTGTAACACCTTTATTCCGTTCCGACACTAATGTGCATAATAATACAGCTCAACTTGGGAGGAAATGTAGTGGGATTATTTTAGTGTATACCAAACCCAGAGTAGTTGTTCAGTAGTGATGATCATGCTCCATTCCGATATTAGTTATTTACTACATGAATCCGTCCAGGGAAACTGGGTAGGGATTGAATTCATTATTGCACCATTATCACAAGACACATTGCCATGCTGCCACCGTCGCCGCCACTCCAAGTACTCCTCTGGAGAGAAGTTGACAGAGTGAGGGAAAAGGGGTGGGAGAATATTAGCTATTTTAAGCAATGCGATTTGCATGGTTTAAAGCATGAGAGTTTCGGGTTTTTACGCGATTTGCAGGGCGGAACAATCTCAACATCTCTCACATTCGCTATGCTCCCATCATCCCACAGCTTCACTTTGAAGCCTCCCCTATCTTACCCCATATAAGTACAGACACACACAAGCATGCATGCACGCACACACACACACACACACACACACACACACACACACACACACACACACACAATCACACACACACACACACACACACACACACACACACACACACACACACACACACACAATACTATCATACAGTTGAGCACTCCCTTATCTCCCGTCGGACAAAGTGACGCAGACAAAAACACTGTCGGGAAGAAGGCACCCACATGTGGAATATTCAAAGGAGGTTCTCACTGAAAACATGGTACAGTGGTAGTGATACAACTACCGACTCTTTTAGACCGGGTAGCACCATCATCATCACATTCACAAAGCCTTTCTGTGCGGGAGCCTTGAGAAAGTCCGGAGATTAGAGGAGGATTGAGAGATCTTAAAATAAAATCCCACCATCATCTTCATCATCATCATCATCATCATCCAAGATCATATTCATAAAGCCAAGTAAATATAGTGAAAAAGGCCGGAGGAGGCATGTAACGGGTTATTACACGAACCTTGCCACAGAATTTATCTTAATGGGCACCACATGAAATACTGCCGCCCTTTACCGTCAGGATGACGGGGACTGAGCTACTTTGTATTTCATCATTATCATCACCATCGTCATGATTGCTAATTAAAATTGTTCCAAACAGCCACACACTTCATGGGAGACATGATTCCTCTTCCCTTTTTCATCCGCTCTCATATAGCATCCTCCGCCTGCTCTCCTCCTACAGACGGATGAGACACTCTCATCTCTTTCCAAATTCCTCCCGGTTCATCTCCAGGAGTATTTCCTTCCGTTCTCAGAAGCGGAAACCACTTCCTCGACTCCAATCACGTCCACCTTCCAGCAGGATAAAATATCCATGAAGCGACAGCCCCTCCCTTCATTAATGACTCTACCGGATTGCGGCCGGATTTGGTTAACAAAGCGGGCCCGGTGGCCATGGGAACCATCATCGTGATCGTGTGCACTGCAGCATGTGTACCGATCCGCTCCCAGATGACTACAATGATGACCCCACCGCGAGCCGGAGGTCTCTCCCGTACAGATGCGCGCCCATCCTATGCCTGTTTCCGTCATTGTGACGGGCGGGGTGTTTGTCATGGGAGGTGATTAAGTGATGGGACGACGAAACCTTGTAGAGGATCCATCCACTGCTACTACTAACCATGAAGGCGGCACATGAAGGGACCATGGAATAAAGAAAACAAGGTTGTGAATGAATTATCACTTCAAAACTATCCCTTGTTTATATTTTCCATTCTCTCGAAAAAGTTGTAAACGAGAGGGGATGGTGAGAGGGAGGGAAATATACACGGAGCTTCCAGCTTCCCCACACTTGATTACTTGCGCTGGATAGTTTGAGGGAGCCCAGACAGCAGTAGTAGTCATGGCGGGCCAAACAGGGAGGTTATATTAGTGACTCCTACTAAGCTGCAATCACCATCATCATCACAATCATCATCTTCACCACCACCAAACTTTCTTGAATGAATGAATGAATGAGAGCTTAAGTATTTCCAGAAGCAGGGAGGGCAGGGTATGGCTGTCGGCCGTCCCTTTGAAATTACACTGACTCATTACGCAGATACGACTAGTCTGTGAGAGACGATGGGCAGAGCAAAGCCGGTCGGCCCCACTACGCACCTCTCAATGTACTCCAGAACGGGCTTGTTAACACCACCTCTGCATTCATTCAGAATTCAGGACGGACGGGACGGGTCATGAGGGAAATGTAGATCCTATCCATGAAATTCTAAAGATTCCCCAAAACCTTTCAGTCCGAGCGCATCCTTAAGAGAAAACATTGAAAGATTTTCCCCTGCTCATGATGGAAGCGGATTTTAAACGTAAATGTACTTTACGTTTGACTGGAGTGGGAGGGAGCCGGCTGGCACTTTCAAATTCTTATATTTTCTGGAAGTTTCTCTTACTTTAGAAACGTATTGTCATATGCTACTTTTTTTTAATATTTCATCTAGAAAATGTATCTGTGAGTGAAATATGGGATTCTTCGAATGTGTTCTTCCGGGGAAAAGTCACATTGGTTAAGTTGCACGGTTGATGTTTCCCCGTGCTCTGCTGAACATTAGCCGTGACGGGGGTGGGAAAGTGTGCATCCTGGGAAGGAGGATCCTCCGTCAACTCTGAAGAGACAGATGGAAATCCACGTGGATGAAAGTTGACTGATTGGTAAACAGACGTGCTGGCTAATTGAGCAGAGCGTAGCAAGAGTAAGAAATGCCGGTGAGGGGACAGGCTGCAGGATTATAGCAGAGACATTACCCCCGCACCCCAGCAACAAGCGGAAAAAGTGGAGCTTTGCCCGGGGATCTTTCCTCTTCTGAATCAGCCAGAGTGACGCATTGTTCAGATTCCAAGATCTCTCTGTCCAAAAATCCCTCACTCCCGCCGCTACGGCAGCTCTTCGCAAAACCTTTTTGAATACTCGATCCGTCAACAAATTGGTCTCCATTCAAATATCCAGTCCTACAGGACATCAAAGTTGCTGACAGCAGGGAATACAGAGTAACCGGAATACTTATACACTTTAACCTTTGATGGCAATGGGTAAAGGGAGGATTTGACCCTGGATTCGAGAGATTAAGGAGATTTCGAGAGTTTTTTCCTTGTAATAAACCAGGATTTTCCATAATAGAAATAGGGGCCTGACTCCTTCCCGATCTTATACACATCACATGCTTTATGTCAACTGAAACAATGCAATTAGGGAACCGAATGAATTAAGATGCAAAATAACTTCGATCTTTCATTTGGACGATAATGTAGAACTGAAAAATAGTAGTTTTCAATCAATCAATCATACAAATTAGTAGTTTTCATTCCATAAATCAATCAAAATAGTAGTTTTCATTCCATGAATCAATCAAAATAGTAGTTTTCATTCCATGAATCAATCAAATGGGTAGTTTTAGAATAGAACAATAAAAACTCTCACGCCATTTCAATATCAATGCATTTTTTCTTCAACTCCCTCCCAACTCATCCCATTTTACTCCATGATTCTTCAATTAAACACCAGTTTCTCTAGCAAGATCAACTTGTAGAAAATAACTTGTTGTTCAGAGGACTCGCCAAAGTGTCAATCTCCGTCACGAATATGCATTAAGTCATTGCCGGGATAGTGTACACTAGATGTTACAGACGATAGGTGGCTCGTGCCAAACCAACGGAGCCGCGTCACCCTCCGGAAGCTATATGGCTATATCCACAGGGTGGTCGTAATTGGTTGATTTTAAAGTCTTTTGTTCCAGCCTGTCATCTATCTCCCATCTCTTATCACCGTCACTCTCACACCATCAGCCAAACTGCACCTTCTCAAAGGAGTGAATGAGATCCTCATCTCATGAGAGTGTAGCCAAGAAATAACTAATGGAATTCACCATCCTGGAGTCTAAATTCCCTTCCAATTCTTCGCGTCAACTCGAATTTATTTGTCAAATAAATCTCCCGTCCCTTTATGAGGATCTTAATTAGACCGCCGTTTCTCCCCGCCAACTACGACACGAACTATGGGATTGGTCTTCATCCCGTATGAATTTTATGTACTCCTCCTCTTCATTCATCTCAAATCCGAGCCCTCAAATCTTCCAAGATCGACACACAGCCTTAAAGTAATAGTAATAATACGGATTCCCCCTGTAAATCTCACTGTCTGGTGCACAACTACACATATATTAAATTAAATAGTATACATTTATATTATACAAACACGCATGCACACTCACACGCAAACTACATCCATAAATCCCGCGAGAAACGGAAACAAAGAAGGACGCGTGACGTGCGTACGGTAGTGTGCATAATAGTAAACTATTTTTACAGTTGGAGACAAAAGTCTAATTTTAGGTGGGAATTTAACAAAACAAAGAATTAATTTAGTGGGAGCATAAACCCCACAGTATGCGGGAAGCCCGTGAGTCAGTGCATGTAAAGTAGTGCGTCTGTCAAAGGGCCTCCTTCCGAATTCCCTAAATATAGAGTGAAAATAAATGACTGGGCAGAGCTCATCGGGCCGCATAAAAGTGTCCCACTATAAACCCTTCCCGTCCGCGAGCATTTCCCACATGCTCCCGGGTGGCCTCCCCCTCTCTCTCTCTCTGAGCAGGCGGCGGCGGAGCTGAGGAATTTCGCAACACTTACAAAACTACCCAGTTGTATCCAGTCCACTACGGTGAGTGGGACATGAAAAACCCGTCCCACAGCCCGGACAGATAGAGCCACTGTAGAGACAGGGCATCCCCCTCCCACCCCCTTCTGAGTACCTTGTCATCACGGCGTCACCACTCACCACCATACAACTACAATGCATACGCACTCCCCCTCCTCTCCCTCAGTGTATGTTCAAGTAAAAGTGTGCGCATCCGTTAAGAGCCCTCTTAAAACTTTACGACCCGTGCGGAAATCAACGATGTCATTCATAGACTTTTAAGCTGGCCGCACTCCATGTGTGCCTCAAACCGCTCTAATTTATCCCCACTCAAGGCGCACACGCACACCCATCCATTCTCCGTGCCATCCGCTCTTTCCGGCATGTGAACAAATGTGGACGGCGCCCTCTCCATATGATGATAATTATTATTATCACTTGCACATATACAAATATATATCTCTACATTCCTCCGTCGCACCTGTACCTATCTTGTTGTACCGCCTGAGGCCTGACTCGTCTACGGGCAAGCAAAAGCAACAAGCTATGCACACACACAACTACTACTGCCAAACCCAAAAGGAAAATAATGCTCACTTATTCACCTACTCCGCCATAGTGGCTGTAATAACAGTTATAGAAATTCAAAGTATATTTTTCTACACATGTATATGAAATAGCATGTACTGATACAATCAGGATAAAGCGGCGAAAAGGGCGGACTTACCATTGATCGGCGCAAATGGGGAGGAGTTCTGCGAGTTTAGGCGGGACAGTCGATCCTGGAAATACGAGGGTGATGCCGAATTCTGGAAAGAGAGAGAGAGAGATACACAGAGAAGTGTAGTTAAAGAAAACAGTGTAGAGAACAACAATCAGTCACCACTCTATTTGTCAGCCTCGACTTAACCAGCTTCACATCTCACCACTTTTCCTTTCACTCAGCCATATATCTCACATATATTGAGCCTTTTTATCCCTTCCTTCAGGTTTTTTCCCTCAACTTTCCCAACATTCCTCCCCCCCCACCCTCTTTTTTCGCCTCCTCCCCTCGTCAACCTTATCCGTTCGCACTGATGATGAGCGAGTCAGTCTTAAGTCCTCATCATCCGTCAACGTGTCCCTCAACGAGGAAGGATCCGAGCCTGTGAGTAAAATCAATCAGGGGAAGAAGACACTTGGGCTCAACACTCTCTGTTTCCATTGTACATATACTCGAGGGAGGTTGATTTCAGCTCAAACCCCTTACCACTATTGCAGTCAGCTTGCCATATCCCAACGAGTTAATCACGATGATGATGGAGAGAGTGGGGGTGTGATGGAGGCCTGGAAATCTGGGACGAGAATCTGGCCGCATTGGTCAAACGTGTGTGCATAGCGAAAGAAGAGTTCATATAAGCAAGCGATCGACTCAAGTTGTAAGATTTTACGATGGATCGAGGAGGGTCACTCTCTCAGTCACAGTCAGTCAGTGTATGTACGGAGCTGTGCACATTGCGGGGTCCCTGGATAATCCTGCGAGGTGTGCTGTTTTGTGTGGGTCCCATTTAAGAACTAATTAGTCCCCTTGTAAGAAACATGGGAGGAAACAAGAGTGATTAGTAGGGCTTTAAAGGTTTACAAGTAAGTGACGATTACGTTACAGGATGATGGGGATGCTTTGTGTGTAAGTGTGTGCGTTTGTGTGCATCTGTGTATGTGTGCCTATGTGAGGGGTAGTCCACGGAGGGACAGACACTCTTACATCATAAAGAATATGACAATTGGTAAAGACGGGAATGTGTTCGGGAATCACGATCTCTCTCTCTCTCTCTCTCTCTCTCTCAGACCATGATGATGAGGGGCACGGATGAAAGCCAGATACTCGTCTTCTGGGACAGGGGAGACAAATAGGTGGGCCAATTGTGTTCCCTGCTGCGTCCCACTCCGCATACATATATCGAGGAGATGTGGGAGATGGTGAGGGAGGATATCTATGTTAATCTCTGAACGACAGCGAGAGAGATAGAGAAAGAGAGTGCAAACTCATAGCTTTAACATCACCAGCTCTTGTTTTGACTTTTGTATCCGGGCAATGTTCCTGCTCCTTTTCCTCTTCTCCAAAATTGACTGTGAGGGAGGACGGAGTGAAGATCATAACATATACATAATTATTGTTACCTATCGAGCCGTGCAGCCGCCACTTTTGAGAGACTGTGTGAATATGTGTTGTGGGAGCAGGAGCAGGAATACGCTTTGGCTGCTGCTATACTTCTGTACATTTGTACATAGTTTTATCATATCTGATCCAACTGTACATAATAAAGTATCGCGCCCACTCAACAACTCCCGTTTGCTCCCTGTAAAATTGTATCTAAAAACTTTTAACAAATTTTTTCTCACGTTTGTCCTTCTCACACATAAGCACACATACACGAGCACACACTCCACCGCGTCCCTTCCATACAGCCGACCAGATCCTTGTATGCCGTCACAGACATCCACTCATACGCATACAACTGCACACGTACAGTCATGTACACATACTCACACACACACACACACACACACACACACAC
>WJFA01000109.1:0-71495 GCA_009870155.1 Pseudobourletiella spinata | reverse complement strand
GTATAGCATAGAACTGTGCACAACGATGGACTCACAGCACGAGCAACAGCCGCACACAGCAGCAGCACCACTTTCTGAGAGCAGCAGAACCGTTTCTTGGAGAACACACACTATTTCGAAGCGACCGCACACATCACCAAATCCTCACGTTCCATAGCACACAAATCCTCTATCCCAATTAGAATATAAATATTTGATTTATTTTAATAATTACGTTGATAATTCTTCCGGGTCGCGTATTATAATTGTTGAATCCCGTGAGGTCCGTCAGGAACGCTCCCAGAGACACACAAACACACACACACGGCCGTTCTACTCCCTCCCGATCATGCATACAGCCAAAGAGGGGATTCTGACGGAAAGGAATATTATTATTGTTGTTGTAAACGAAGTCGAAGCAACAACTATACTAAGCAACTGGAATGAAGGCAGCAGCCGAGAGACGCACACAGGCAGAGGCAGAGAGCCTAGGCTGGGCATAGGGTTGGTTGGTGGTGGTGGTGGTTGTGCTCAGAGCATATTGTGTGTGTATGGGGATAGAAAGACCAAAGTCGAGAGAGAGAGAGCAGCAGTACACAAAGGCTCCACACGAATTCCGCTTGCCGTGTTGCCACCTCAACCCCGTCCACTGCGCCCCTCCTCCCTTCCAGTTCAAAATCCCGCTGGAATTTCCTCTCAAAATTTCACTCTCCAGCCCCACTGACTCCACCTCATCCTCCTCTCCATTTTCATAATTTCAATTTGACTCGGGATAAATTTTGAAAAATTCACAAGCTTCACTTGGCAAGTGGACATTCCATCGTAAAATTCGAGGGGGTGAAACCTCACGGGGGTGGCTATGCCAAGAGGGTTGCTTTTCTTTTAGGGGTTTTAATTTAGGTCCGCGTACTTACTGCATGCGTACGAGTGAGAAGATTTACCAATTGCCCAGCACACATGTATTAGGGTTTACCAGCGTATAAGGGACGCATCTCTCCAATGCACTCACGCTCGTGTATGTATGTGCAGCGTATGCGTGTATTAGCTAGTTGAGCTCACGCATAGTTTCTCTAACGCTCCTGCTCCTACTGCACTACCACACGTCGTCCGTACACACTATTGTGCCTTGAGCCACACAAGCCGGAGCTCTGTACTTAGTCCTTTTTTTCCCCTCTCTTATTATTCCTACCGGGTGAGGAACACACGTACAAGATTTTTATTATTATAATTTCCAACTCTACGTCTATACTATCCCTTCAAGTCCCCATGGTACTAGGTGTATATCCAGCATCGGCTCCTTATACATATACATATATGTTTTCGTTTCAAAGGGGCAACGAAGGAGAATAAGGGAAGGAGGGAGAGAAGGAGAGAGAGAGAAAAGTTTAAGAAGTTGTAAGCTTGTAAGATGGGAGGATGAGGCATTGTTACTTACGGTGTACATATTGCACTCGTATTTACCTGGATAGCTCTGATGAAATATTTTTGACACGGTGTGTGCATGACCATTGGAATGGTACAGGGCTGCCCAGTCTGTATGGAATATAGGAGGATTTTCTTGAGGAAAAAGGTGTATAGGCTTCTCCAGTGTCATTATTATTAGAGTTTACATGTGGACGTGCTTTGATGAGAGTGCATCATAGGAAATATCATTTTATGCGCTGTTGTTATTCCACTGTTGCAGCCGGATAGAATAAGGAGTCCCAACTCCGAGCTTTGAGTCAGGAGGGAAGGGAAGATGGCTTGGGTTTTCCTGTACAGATTCTTACACAAACACACACAAACACACACGTTTTCCTCCGAGGGAAAATGCATGCAGTGTTGTGGTGTTGTGCTCACACGGGATTTTTTCTAACCTGTTTCCTACCAAAAACCATGTAAATATAGATGAGCCCGAACTATCTACCTATACCTTGAAGATCTTGCTCTCGGAGCTTTACTGTGTGTATGTATACACTTGGAGGGATACCGCTAGTAAACCTGCATCATGATGATAAGAGAAGAAAATATCTCATATAGCTTTCTCGCCCTGTCCCTCCAATGTTTTTCTGTGTTTATTGGTTGGCTATGTAAAAGCATGATATGCAACCGGTATGGTGCTTGAGGCAGTGGATGGTGCATGCGTATACATATATGTGTGTGTATGTGGACTCTCTCAGTCAGTAAGCCGGTCATCTTGAAGATCCTGTGCGGAGCTGCAACGATTTGCAGAGAGGCTAAGTCAGGCTTGCATTCTCCATAATAATAATGAGAGGAGGGAGAGAGAGAGAGAGAGAGAGAGAGAGAGAGAGATGGGGAGAGAGACAGATGACGAGTTTATCTCTCTAAAGTGTGAGTATGCATATATGCTCAAAGATGTTCTCCCCGTAACTTGTTGGACCCTGTATACAGGTTTTAAGGGGAGTGTACATACCTCCAAGGTATATGACACAGAGCATTTCTCACTGTTGTTGGTACCCACATCATTCACGGTAAACGGTCCAATCGCAATATTTTTCTCTCGACACACACACACACACACACACACATGTCTGATATTATCGAGAGGTGGATTATGGAAAGGAGTCTTTTGACTTGCAACAGCCCGAAGGACCATATTTTGAACGAGTAGCTGGTGAGCACGCACTGGTATGATCGTCAGTGATGTACTAAATATTTTTGCCATGGTGCTTCATAATTTGCGTGAAAGAATTGCAAACGCTCGTACATCTCCTCCTACCATCACTATATGCTATCAGTAACTGATGGGTACGCCGGAGAGTTGGATGTTTCACTGGTTATGATGGGCAAAGTACTTGGAATCTCTATGGATTCCATGTATGGTGGAGCAGAATGAGAGTATGCCGTACACTACATCCATCTTTTAAGTTAACCTTGGAAGATCAACGTACAGCAGAGGAGCAAGAGCAGCAGAAGTGTAGTGGAAGAACAGCAGCAGTTGACTGCTTTACGTGGGGGCACTGATGATGATGAAGAAGAAGAAGAAGAAGAAGAAGAAGAAGGTAGAAAAAAGAGACAGATCAGCCACTGCGGGAGTAACTTAATGTTCGCCGAGTTACGGCGCCCGAGATATGTTAGCATCAATGTGAGTCAGAACTGCCATTCAAGTGCGAGCGTTACGACTGTGCGGATGACGGCAGCGGTACGGATGAGGCCTGAGAAATTCGCTGCAGTGGAAGTCAACTACCACAGACGGCTTACGTATCCTTACAATGTTATGCACGTCTCACTAATTATTGTAATTTCAGTACTCCCTAACATGTAACTAGGATTGTGCGCAGAGGCACGCACAGACAGACCACTCTCACATACACTCAGACGGACTCGGACACGTTGGATAATTCAAAGTATTTTCTCATGCGAAATGCGCTAATGTTTTGGAGATGCAGTGGCTCACTGTGTACCAGTGCGTAGAGTAATAGTAATCCCTGTCTCTCACTGTATCCCTGTCATCGTGGACATTGGACATCTCATGAGTTAACTTTCCTCATTCACATGCCCCTGTTGAGGCGTGGATTTTAAACTTGAGTAACCCAAGTGGGACTTGGGACTTGGTGGAGATGATAATTATTATGGTGACTGAAAACAGAACGGGCCGGCTGGACGACAAGGTATGTCTGTGTGTGTGTTTGTGTGTGTGTGTATGTGTCTATGTATGTACACTCTGACACAAAGCCGACATGGCATACAGGAATGGAGGGATATTTCAGTTGCCACGACCACCTTTCCTGTGTGTCCACACACACACACACACACATACTTACACATACTCACCCTGACGAGAAAAATCCCCGCTATTCCGCACACCTCAACTTTTGATCTCCAACAGTCAGTCAACCGGAGAGAGAGAGGGAGGACAGAGACAGAAAACTTCATTATTCACTCCACTGCCGTCAAATTCAATGGTCTCTCTCTCTCTCTCGCTCTCAGTCAGTCAGTCGTGCCTCGAGAATGTTAATAATAGACTTGGCTTACAATGTGGCAGCGTAACCAAGTAGATCCTTAAGATACCCATGTTTTTAAGAGGTACTGTACTCCTTCTTATAGCCACTTTGCTATATCCTCGGCCATTCGTGATCCTTCAGTGTGTGCGTGGAGATGCAAGGCTAAACGTAGTATATTTCTCATCATAGTATGGTTATTGTAATAGTTAATTGCGTACCTGTGCGTGTATGTCTGATTGTTATTCTGCCTGCTCGTGTATCCGCATCGGAATGGCTTGGGTTTGTGTGCGTATGCGTGTGTATGTGTTTGCCCAGGCTGTGTGTATGTATGTGTGTGTGTGTGTGTGTGAGGGTGTGCGTCGACTGTGTGTGTTGACGTGTCTGCGTGTAGCGCAGGGGTGGTTTACCTATGCAATAATTGCAAACTTATAGTTGGTTGCCCCTGTGCCCAATGGCGCCCATTCTTGGGCTGCGGTCCTCATACATCACCATCCACATGCCCTGTATTTTTACCATTTACTTCAAGCCTTATTAGTTGACTTAAATGGTCGTAATCCAAGTGAGTGTCCACCTGTCCACCACGCTGCTGCTGTAACACACGTACGCGATCACATTCACAAAATAGGGGCCTTCCCCCGTGCGTATGAGGTTGTTTACATTTGATGTGTGATGTGAAAGAGATAGGGATCGGGTGAGAAACGAAGTGATCCAGGAGGCTAATACAGATATTATCAGGCTGAGTAGGGGCAGGGGCGAACTTAATTTACGCAAGGCATATTCTAATCAAACTATTCGCATCAAGAACCGTGTCAGATGAAAATGAAACTAATCCCAGAGTAGCTTTTTATTTTCATTTCATCACACTTTTGGGCATGGCAATAATAGGTTAACACACATGGGCTAATGTGCGCACATGCACTTGCTGTGAGGCGGGGGGGACACACAGGCCCCAGCCTTTCCCGCACTGACTGACTGACTGAGAGGTTGCTCATACGGGGCATCCGTATGCATACTTATAGAGCGTGTCGTTTTACGAGAGCGAGGCAGAATCGTCACCATGAGGAGCGGCGCGGAGAGGACGCGAGGGAGGGAGCTCATGTAAATGTGTTCCAAATTGCCATAATTCGTGCAAATAATGCCGGCGCGATGCGGTCGTGGTCGTCCCATGCAGTATCTTGGAGATTGGCCATCCAGCCGGCCGAATCCCTGCGTGTTCTTACGTGAGAAAACTGCCGTAGCAATAACGAATGTAATTGTTTTATTATAACTGCATCGACCTCCCTTCCTTGATGCTCCGTTAGAGTAAATAGGCAGCCAGTCTACTTAGACGTCGTTTTGACAACCATGGGAGAATCTCTGGGATGAGAGAGAATGCCGGCTGAATAATCTTAATGCTGCACACAGAAGAGAAGAATTATTCTGGTCAAATTATCTTTGGAAACAGAGTCGGAGCCCATTGTCGTCCCACCACCGTATTGCCTCAACGCGAGAGTATCATCTTCCCAACGGGATTGCTATTGAAACTGGAGTTTTTATCCACATCTATAATTCCTTACAATAAATTATTTGTGTACCTCTCTATAGCCAACCACCCTCCCACCTCCCTCTGAAGTTCAGATATGCAGGGAGTCAAAAGCACGGACAATACTCAACTTCATCGTGGAAACATTTTAATTCCATATTCTATGGTTTTTTCTCAATGTCTTCGTATGTACAAAATATGCGGAGGCGGAGGATTATCGCTGAATATTAAAAGGAATGGAAGAAACTTTTCCTTTGAATATTCGATTGTGTTTGCACAATGCTGCTGGTGCCGCCGCTCCGCTTGTTGTTGTAGCTGTTGTAGTAGTGGTGGTGGTTGGTGGTAGTTGTAGCGAGTGGAAGTAGTAGTAGTGATAGCAATGTAGTATATAGCGGCGGCAGTTTACGGCGGTGGTGGTGGAACAATAATACGAATTATAATAATGCTATGTGTCTGCGTGTGTGCGAGGGATTGATAATAAACAGGACCCGGCATTACCAACACAACACGACTTATACACATACACACACACACACACACACACACACAAACACACATACAGTCAATCAAGAAATGTAGAATTTTTAAACTGAAACTTGAAAGCAACATTTTTTCTTCCTCCAACTTGTACACAAGTTTTACCAACCCACAACATGTGTAGCATACGCGCGGCGAAAGAGAAGAACCTGTGATAGTTATGCTGTCCACATACAACATATTAGAGGAAGGCATTCACAAGGGGAAGAGGTGAGGCCGAAGGCAAATTATTCTCATATGTATGTATGAATGTATCTAATGCACACCACCGCACTGGATCTCCGTGAGGGAAGGCTCTCAAAACTAGTACATAAGTGAAAATTGTGTGAGTTATCACTACGAGATTAATGGCAATATTATAAAGGTTTTGTAGTTTTTCAAGAGAAAATTCTCATGCTCGGGGTCCGTCATAACTTGTAGATATTATGCTAAGGCGAGAGGGGAGGGACTGAGAGTGTGCGAGCGCACAGAGTGCGTATATTAAAAACGGGAGTAGACTGAAGCACATTGCTTATAGTGACAATAACAACAGCAGTAGTAGTTAGTCGTAGTCGCCGTGAGTCGTGAGTTCATGTAGTCGACCAGTCTGAATTCCTCCGCATAATGTCCCTCTTGTTGCAGTGCCAGTGGAATTTTCTACGCGGCTAAACAGTCGTCATACAGAGTCAAGACAGATCATGGATTTTCGATGATATTTTATGCCCAAGTGGAGCTCTTGCCCAAAAGCAAGTCCGAGCCTGCCGGAGAGTATAATAAATATTGTGGGGAAGTTCCGACGAAGAGTTCCACATAGCCGCAGCGCCTAGGCATGGCCAAGACAATGAGCCTGCTGCACAAGTGCGGACGAGAGGATCTCTCATAAAATTAATGTCTCGGCCGCAAGGAAGGGGCCAGTAATATTTGATATTGGATTTTCCTTTCCTTCTTATTTATTGTTTGACTAATATGATAATGTAGAGCCACAGCAGTAGAGAACCACGAGGCTTCCCCCTTCCATGCATAGCACATGTATCTATGCGTGGATGCGAGTGAGTGAAAACTCACATTTGCTCCAGGATTGAACGTGTTAACCTATCAGTAATATAGTGTGGGGCGAGACTCACGGACTGACTGAGAGGGACGGCGAGGTTCTGCCTGCCTGGAAGAGGATGATTATTTGATATCCTCACTAAATTCAGGGTGTACCCGGCACATTTGGGTGAAGGATATTCACAACGTTTTACTTTTTCACAATAAGAGCACGTAGATGTTTTGGACAGAAAACAAAGACTATCCCCAATACCTCAATCCATAATAGGCACTTTCCATTTTATTCCTCTCGAACCTGTGTTCATTTCCCAGTGTGTAAAACACGAACGTATACATGCAAGCGGGGTGGGGATGAGACTCATACGCAGAGGTATACGTGTTATTAACTGTTGAGCCCTCTTGGTGATATGTGAGTTTGAGTGTGTGTTTGTAAATGTGTATTATTTGTACATCGGTGAAGTGGAGTGTCTCCCTGCGTGGAGAATCTTTGCAACTAGTTGGCTAGTTTTGCGAGAGGACTGTGAGAGAAGACACATTAAAATAATTTGATATGATAATGAGATAATCCAATGCATAGAGATTTTTGTCCTACCCCATCCGCCACATGGTCAGAGCGAGGTAGTTGTATATACATACGGGATGGCACATTAAAAGTAGGAAAATGACTCTTGGGATGACTTACAAGCTTCACACACACACACACGCACACACATGGTGTATATGGACAGTGTGTGCCATCGGATGTGCTGGATGTCCACAATTCATACCCATCAGCCCCGCGCGCACCACCACATAATTCATACAGTGTAAAAATCCCACTCTCTGGCTAAATTTCCAATGTGTTGATAGTCAAGTCGTGCCGTTCCTACGGTTTTCTCTGATCTCCTCCTAATTCCCCATCTCTTCATGTGTGTGTATATCTGTTTCCCAGTCTCGCTCTCTCTCTCTCCGCACTTTACCTTCTCTCGTCGTCGTCTCCTCCTTCCTCTCCGCACAGATTATTACATTCTCTAAAAGTGATTCATTCTCACCAATACTACGACCACCATCACCACGAGATAGAGCGTTCCCAATTTTGAATTATCATCATCGTCATCATCATCATCATCATCATCATCCAGCTCCAACTTATCATCAACATCATCATACAAGACCAACGGAATCCCTTGTTCATCTTGACGACCATTTACTATGGTGGGATGACGGCATTATACAACAGTCAACCCCCCCCGCACCCTCCATCGTGGAACCATGTGTAGTTTATAGCCGAAATTCGTTAATATGCTCGCACCCAAAGCTCCCCAATATCCCTCTGTGTGTGTGCGAAGTGACAAGGACCCAAATATGTTGCAATCGCACATTCCTCAGTGAGAGCGTAATGCCATAAGTGCTCGTTCGCACTCACGCTCACACGCACAAATTACTCACAGCCTCTGTGAGAGAGTCCACCACCATCAGCTAGCTACCCTCCAGCCCTATACTACTACTGACATATGGAACAGTACTTCTACGAACCTGTGTACACGCGGAGCCTCACTCACAGTCAGTCAGACTAATAGTAATACTACACGCATAATAATATGAACCACCACCACCACCAACCGCTAAGGAAACCATGGGCTCGCCAGAGATGAGCATTAGTATAACAATATTCCGTCCTTTGAGCGCCACAGGATTGTTATGATCATCATCATGTGTGTACGGCATAATTTCAGGGACTTTTATGTGTACAATATATTTATATGTATACACACACGACTGAGTGCGTAAGGGAGGAAAAATAATTTTCACTACAAATTTTATATCAATGTTACATACGTGTCTGGCTCGATGTGTCGTCCTCCGGGAGGGTAAGTCTGGTGGCGTGAATGAGACTGGGTGATGTGTCACCACGAAATGAGATGAATCACTGTGAGCCTAAGAAGGGTGTACAGGAAAGGCAAATAATTTTCATCACGTTCAGGAAATGGGCTCTACATCCTCTGTATATTAGAGGACCAAAAGACCGTGAATCATTAGCACCACGGCGGTCCTCCCACATCTTAGGATTTGCTTATTATTCAGTGCGGTCTGATCCTGTAATCCCACTCCGCGACCGCCACACTCATCCCTGTAATGTGCCTGTGAGTTTGTATGTATAGGTGCGCTCGGAGTGCTACCTTGTCCCTAGGTAGCGTGCGTGTGTGTGTGTGTGTGTATGCATGTGCCTGTATGCTTCTAAGCGTGTGTGCCTTGCACCTCTACACAATCTGTAGGCATGTATAATGGCTCGAGTCTTTGTTCTTGAAATTCCTCACCTCCCTTTCAGCTACAGCCGCTCAACTTACCTTTATCCTGTTCTGACGATGGTGCACTGGATTGAGAGCTTTTAAGCAGTGGAGGGATACGCGCCAGGAAGGCCTACATAGGCATAGATGAGGGGCATCCGTAGCATCATAGCGTATATTTCAACGTCCAAACATCTTGGTATTCCTACACACGCTCAACCCCTCACTCTCTCACACTCTTTATACACACAGTACATCCACTCGACCGAATTATCCGAATACATTCCTACTCAACCTCAACCCTTTTTAACCACCGTAGAAAGAGAAGAAGATGAGGTCGACGACGGAGAAACATCAGAGAGTGAGAGATGGGTAGGGAGGAAGGGAAGGAGAGAGAGAGAGAGAGAGAGAGAGAGAGAGAGAGAAGGAAACGGAGAAAAAGAAGCAGTGCGGCGCTTCCTTTTTACTCTATTATCTTGTGAGTTTCCTCTCAGGTTGAAACCTTTATTTTCAATGTAAGTACTCGACATACCTGAACTGAACATATAATGAAATTTCCCTTTTTTTCTCTATCTAGGTTCCATACCAGAGATAAAAGTGAGTACACTTACAGATATTGACCATTAACTATTAAAATTTCCACCTCAAATCCATGACAAAATACCAGACAGACTGTGTGTGTACGCGTTTGTGTGGCCGTGGATCTGCATGTAAGGGAAGAATGCGTGAAAATTGTTTCCCTACAGAGCACATGCCCGTCTCCGTCGTTTGAAATGTGAGCCCTTGCATTGCATTAAGCCCGGCTCATCCGCTCGGATTCCAGCGTGAAAGGGATAATAATAAATTTGTCAGTATTACGGTATATGCTGTGTGCTATGTGGTGGGAGAAACGTGGGTCCCGTGATTTCCGAGCCGAATTAAGCTATAGTTTTCTCCATAGCATACCAGTGTAGAGTAGTTTTAAAGGGATTCAGGACGGAGGGCGGCTGACGGCGTTGAGTCGACGGCGAGACGGACTCCTCTGACTAAATTGATGCCTACGGAGGGAGTCGTAAAGAACTGACGGGAAGAATGCCGGTAGGAGTAGACAATTGCGACAAAGAATTTCAAATTTAAATAATAATCGTAATGCTTACGTCGTAAAGGAGAAGGAAACTTGCAAGTTGGATTAGGCGAACGGGTGCTCTCCGGTAGGTATGAAACAGGATTTCTATGTACACAGGAGAGCAGCACTGGTTGGACAAGGCAGAGAGGGTGGTGCACTTAAGAAACGGCACAATAGATGAAACAAGAAAAAAGCCGCTATAAGCTCATTTCGCACATTGAATAACAGAAAGTCATAAAGTTGTAGGGCTCCGTGCTGTGCCGGCAACGAAGGAATGGAATGGAAACGAACAAGGAAACGGTTAAATAAAAACTTGGCTACGCCTGGACAAGCGGGAAAATTATTCGCTGACTCCTGTTGTAGTTGTCGACGCTCGTTCGAGATTTGTATCATATACATATAGTCTGCGGGAAAAAAATTAACAGCTCTGACGTGTAAAAATAATGGTCACGTTTTCACTTAGTAGCGGATTCCCCATCCCCCAACGGGAACTGCAAGAGGGTGAGAGGAGCTGAGGCACACGAATAGGTGCCTAACGAGATAAAAAGAGAAACGCGACCAGTAGTATCGCAATCAATCGTAATAATTTATTCATTTTGATTCAGCTTTTACAGTGAATGTAATAATATTTAATGATATATAATATTTGTCGACGTAGTAAGCTATACCCTAAGCTTGGAAGAATTCATCGCAGTATATAATTAAATAGGTTTTTTCAGGAGGAAAAAAGGGGGCTAGAGAAATATTTGCTTGGCGTTCCTGCATAATGCAAACATTACTTCATAGTAGTAATAATAATAGTAGTAATAATGCCATTGTATTGGTTTTCGAAGCGAGCAAGTGATACCATACTGAAATCTAAATTCATAGATTAAACATCATTGGAATACGATAAAAACTCCCTCTTACAGAAGGAAACGCAGGGAGGGTCTACCATCTCCAAAGAAAGGAAGTTCCGAGGTTCATTTTTGAGCTCTTTATCCCAACTGAAAAATCTATCTTTGGAAGTTTAAGAATCACTGTGAGCGCAGTTCCTTGCCAATAGAGTACGACACAATTTTGTTCCAATCTATCTTAGTGCGGGTCACTGGTAGAAGGCGTCGCAAGGCCTTGAATGTAGTGTCAGACATCGTCTGGTAATTTTCACCTAGTGTAAATATAAAATTGTCACACATTTTTCCTTCACATCAAAATGGGATTATTTTACTTGATAAGTGAGTTATGACTTACTTAGAGCGTTGTGGTATTCACTCTCTGCGTTATCTACAAGCCTTGTAAAATCGGATGCAAATTCCTGTTCACTCTGAAATAAATTGCATATAATTCGTCACGGAAAGCCGGGTAGAATGTACGAAGGAAATCTAATAATAACAACACTTACTGCAATTTGTAGAGTGTGCTTAACGTCTTTCGAGCTAACCAACTGAACATTTCCATCTTCATAGTAATGGACTTGAACTTTAATAACACCTTTTAAGTCTACATTTTCCCCTAGCGCGCTGGGATCAAAACTAACAGTCCACTGGGACCGCCAACGACCATTCCTGGAAAAACATAGATAAAATACACATTCAAATTTCCAGCTTCCTACAAAATTCATGTGTAGTAAAAAAAGATTACCAAAAATTCTTAGGCTGAAATTGGTGATCCTCGATACAAGCGACTAAGGTTATGATATTCCCGGAGGAACGTGAAAAAACGGAGTAACTTCCGTGCAGGTAATGCTGAGAAACATAATTTCCGAATTCCGATTCCAGAGCGGAACGCCAAGGCTCACTTTTTCTATCGCATTCCCATGACTGCACCAAATGAAGAACAGGATTAATGACTTAAAGTTCAGTTTCAAAAATTTTATTGCGATGTTAAAAATCAGTCTTCCCACTACAGCAAAAATCTAATCTTACAGTATAATCTATTTTGTTTTTACCTGGAAATCAGAAGCATCCTTCTTCAGATGGTCATATCGGAAGGATTGCTTTGTTCGTGGGTCATAGAAACGCCCATTGCCTAGGTCATTGTGCTCTGAAATAAGGACTTGGTACTCAGATCCAGCCACTCTACAGGGCGTCAGCTGATCCTTGTTGTATTGGGCAAAAGCACTACAGCAAAGGACACAATTAGAAAGTTTTAACATTTCTATGTCGGCACTCGTCAACAAAGGTTCACATCTTACTACCGTCTCACACGTACGAAGTAAAGTGAAATAAATTTACCTTGAAGCACCTTCTTTAAGCAGTGTGTCGTTATTGAGAAGAGTCCGGACATCTGAAAATGATCTTCACAATTAATTTCCAACATCAAATAAACTACACCACAAACTCAAAACTTAGAAATCATATCAAATGGTTTATCTCCTAATGTTTCGTATACCTGTTAGCCGCTAGGGCCAACACTGAAAACCACAATAGCAAAACCCCCATGACTCATACACTGATTACTGCACAACGATCCCGAGTAAGTACTATCCATCGCACAAGACAAAACGCCTTTAGTTAAATACTGATCGAGCAAAATATCACAGGTATTACAGATTCCTTGTCAATATCACAATGACCTCACATCAAAATCATTTGGTTACAGCTATATTGGCAAATTCACTAAAACAAAAATACGCCCTCGCCCATCCAAAATTCAACATCTTAAGTGCAGTACGTAATAAATAACAACAATTTTAAATCACAGTAGTGAGTAATCCAATTTCATTCGCTGACCCTAAATTTCGAATCCACTCCTTCCGCTTTTCCCTTCAATTCACTGCGTCAGCAAGTCACAAAATAAGCAGATAATTCAAAAAGCATGTAGAAATGCATTTTGGCAGTTCAAAAATCAAGAAAATTATAATCATGTAAGCTGTTTAGCAAGCTTAAACTTCATAAGCCGGACGTTGACAGCAGTTGTTCATGCACGTATATTTTGCTTGCACTCCCTATGCGAGTTCCCATACGGTCTTTGGTATGTACGGTAAACGCCCAAACACCAAACTAGCCCTTACCGTTAAATACTTCGTTGAATTCTCCGGGTGGGGAATGAAGAATAAAATCCGAGACAATCCGGACCTGGAAAAAAAATTATTGTCTTTAATTACAAGTGTCCTCCGGTGGTTTTCACAACGTTTGAACCCAGCTTACCTTGTCTTGATCCGAAATTGCTTCCTCCGACTCAGACGCCATTGCTCTCAGCTTAATACTTGGAATATAACTACTGTCACCTCAGCCCTTTACCTACTTCGCTCCCGACCAACACATATACGGATCAAATGTGTACAACAAGTGGCACTCTATAAAAGGCGGAGTCTGTGCTAGCTGGCAATGGGCGTAGCCCCACCTTGAACGACGAGTCGGCGATGGCCGTACGATTACGAAGTAAGTCACAGACACTTATGTACGTGCACACATAAACTGCAGTCGGCCCCAAAATCTGAAAGTCCGTGTTACAATGTGAGTGCTGACCGTGAGAGTGCTCTATACGCTAGCAATAGGAACCCACAATTTTACTAGGGTACATATGCACATATGGCAATACACGGCAGTTCAATCGGCTCCAAAACAGGACATGATTTATTATCTACCGCATGAGCATCCGGGCGTTCCATAGTTTTGCTATTTCCTACTCGCACTTTACCAACATAAAATAAGTGCTGAAGAATAATTTCATACTCCACATAATCATCGCCCAGTATTCATGCTTTTCTATTATGCTGAGCGATATCTCTCCCAGGAACCTGTAGCCAGATGAATACCGGGGAAGCGCAATTTCATGTCAACTTGATCGTGCGATGAACTTTCGCCGCATTGAGCAGCTTCCAGACAAAATCAGTACATTCGTTTAATTAAAAAAGTACCACTCAAACTGTGAGGTGTAACTCATCTATCCACTGCATCTCCATATGATGAGACAATACTGGGAAACCACGCAACAATCCACAAGTAATAGTTGTGTAATTCGAGAATCCTGAAATTTATGACACCATCTACGACGGGAAATAGGTCTGAATCCGAAATCTGCCTAACAGTATAGACAATAAGACGGAGAGATAAAAAAATGTGAAGGCAGCATATTCCATAGCCTTATTTATTCAACGAGACATTAGAGTTAGAAAATTATTCCCTCTGCATCATCTTCTGTCTGTTGAGCTTCTTCTTCGAAACCTTCTTCTTCACTGGTTCCTCTTCTTTCGCCTTAGCGACAACTTCCTCCTTCTCGGACAAAATAACCTCAATGTGGCAGGGGCTGCTCATGTAAGCTATAAAGAACAGAATCGGAATCCATGAATCAGGCAGATAAAACAGAACAATATATCGTGTTTCTTATTCAACTTACGATTAATACGACCGTGAGCTCTGTATGTCCTTCTTCGCATTTTGGGAGCACGGTTAACTTGAATGTGCTCAATTACCAAACGGTCGGCTTCCAGCCCACGGGTGTCAGCGTTGGATTCCGCATTTTTCAAAAGTTGTAAAAGGAATTCAGCAGATTTCTGTGGCCATCGTCCCTGGGTAGTACCCCACTGCTTAGCCTGAAATCAGCAGATGATTTCCAATGTTTATCTCCGCGTGACCACTGCAATTGGACGAAGTATAACAAGAGTTTTTTTCAACTTACCTGAGCACAGCGTCCTACACCACCGTTGTAACGACGGAAAGGGACACACTCCTTCTTGGCCACAACATTTTTCAAGTATCGCACAGCTCTGCGAAGTGGCATCCGCTTGATTGCCGCAGCTGTCTCCCTAGTGTTCTTAAGGGGTCAAAACAAAAAAAACGCATAAGCCACATCATTTTAATACAGTTTACATTATGAGCAGTAATATGTCATGAAACTTCAAATGCTCCCTTATTTTCTTCCATAAACAGTAAGGCTCGAAACATGCATCTCCTACGTAGCACGAGTGCTACAACTTACGTGGGAACTATTGATTAAACCCTGGTCACATGCCTCAAAATATAATCACACAGCTTCCTTGCACTTTTACGTGCACCTCCATATGAAAATAACGAAATTTTACACAGAAGGGACTTAAAGTAATCATCCCCGTGCTCATAGCCACGAGCCTTCACTCCACATTCAATGCCTTTACTTTTACCTCCACTCACTCAACATTGAAAAAGCCATGCGGTACGCGTGGCCCGACAGTAATTCACGAAAATTTCAGGAACATACCTTAAAATGGACACGGAGATTTGACCCCCGTGCTTTACAGGACTTGGAGGGATTCTCCGGTTCTCTGGAGTACTTTCCCATAATTAGCTGAAGATTGAAATTTCGGACAACTGTAAGTACCCCGCACTGCACTATCACAACTCCACCATCCGAAATTCTCTCCGTCTACTGAGTGAAGAACTGACGGCAAGGCAGTGTTGCAGTCAAGATGGCTGTGAGCAAGACCGGCTCTGCTCTCACCTCCATTTGAGCTGTTGCTCGGTAGATGTACCTCAAATCCAGTTCAGCTTCTCATTGGCAACCTAAGCATTTCTTCGCTATTTAGAAGCAAGGAGATGAAAAAATATTATCTTTAAAGGGCCTATCATTCGCCCCACATTCTCTCGTCTCTGCAATCTGCAACGTGCTCATTTAAGTTTTTTTTACTATTCTCATGTAATGCACTGAACTCAAACTTTAACACCAGCGTTTATTAACTAAATTGTAACCCATTTACCCCCATTTACCTAATGCTGCACTCGCACAATAGCCATCGTTCCCTTGTCACGCCGTCGTGTCATTTCTGCTCAGAGAAATGTGCTCATGTATGAGTTGCCAATGGTGACGCTTCTGTTGACATGAAAATCGTGATGTATATATAGGTTGCTGCTGAAACCTGGAAACCCTATCAATCCAAAATCGGTTGGGGATTATGTGAAATAGAAGTTCACAGTAATATTGAATTTTGCAAAGATACTATATTTTCTAATGGGACGACATATCGTCACTAACTGGCTGTTCCATGGTGCAACCTGGGGTCACTTGAAGATCTGTACAATTACACTTTTATTTGAGAAACTGTTCAAAAGGGAATAGACCAAGGTTAGCTATTTCTATCGAAATTATATCTGGCACATAAGGTTTAGTCTAGTTGTGACTTTGTGACCCGCGTTCTACGTAGAAGAGCACAACCATGGCTACATCCAGCTGTAGGGTAAGTCCACCATTTAATTGAATAATCATTTAGGACTAGGCTATGATTTAGCTAATCCTTGCAACTGCAACGAATTCTTCCCAATGGTGTAATCATGGAAGTAGAGATAATACAATATAGTAGTTTGTCCAACGGCAAAAATTTTATAAAGAGTAAGACTAGTTGTTTTTCAAAAATTAAAATATATACTTTCCATTTTTCTACCAGCGCCTCTTCTCTCTCCGAAATCAATCTGCGGTGTCCAACGCCGTGATGTGTTGCTGGCAAAAATCGTCTGGAGGCCTCTTGGCCTCAGTATCCGATGGCGATCCTGTCATTTACATCCACAACCGTCACGGTCACCTTCATCAACAAATTACACTTGTTGGGTGAGTGTGCCTAAAACGGGATTGGGATGGGGGAGTGAGGTGCCGAATTGTAAGATTCTGAAATAATTTTCTTGGGCAGGACTTGTATATCTTTAGCGTGGGACGAAGACGGGGACTTTCTAGCTATTTTAGCCGAAGGCACGAGCAACATCCTCCTGTGGGAATCTCACAGCGCCAAATTACTGGAAATCGAATCAAATATTCGAGACGCTGGCTCCTGTCTAGCTTGGTCAAAAACCGGAAAAATTTTGGCATACGCAACGACCAAAGGAAATTTATTAATTTACAATCACAGGACGCTGCGGTAAGCAGATTTGAAACTTTTGAAAGATTTCCCAGAATGTGGTAGCACTGGTTTTGCACTAAAGTTTTTCGTATCTGTGCAGGAAAGTTCCCATTGTTGGCAAGCATACGAAGAGGATAGCGGGTATGGCTTGGTCCAATGATTCCTTGTTGGCACTAGCGACCATAGACAATTTGGTCAGTCTCAACACAGTTGATGGTGACTCCATGAAAACCGTTCAACTCCGGGGAAGACCTACGGATCTCAAGTTTGGACAAATCAAGGAGGACAAAAGTATACCGAATGTTGATAACTGTGTAAGTAGCTCACAAGCATAGCATGTACCGAATTAGGAAGTACTTGTACAAGATTATGCTATGTAGGTCAGTTGCATTGTTGGGGAGAAGACACTCTACATGCTTAAATATGAAGAGCCTTCACAGTACACCCCTATGGAGCTCGGGTTTCAGTCCCGCTACGGCAACCTGGTTGCTCACCATTGGCATGGTGATGGCTACATCCTAGTGTCTTTCTCTGCTGGCTTCATCGTTCTCGTCTCATCCCACCATAAGGAAATCGGGACTGAACTGATTTTAGCTGAACTAAAGAGTGACCCATTGCGTCATACTACCCTCTGTCCCAAAATTAACAAGGTGAGTCAACTGACCTGCACACAGTTGCGAACATTGACTAATTGCATATACTAATTGACAGCTTGCAATTTGCTATGGCGACTACCCTGTTCAAATTCATGAAGCCGCAGACCCACGGACGGTCCTGGCAGTCGCTGATATTGCTGAAGATGAAGGGAAGATTAAGTCCTCCGTCCGCTGCCACTGGAGTGACGATGGACAGTTACTGGCAATAGTTACTACCTCCGGGGACTTGCACGTTTATCTCACATCTGTGCCATTGCTGGGTGGTGCCTCCACAACGCACATGGTTCAGATGATCTCCCTCACGGATTTGGTGATATGTGTAGAAGAGGAGGATCAGCTCTTGATTGAGCGGTCTATCAAGCTGGAGGTTGAGCCTCACTTGATAGCAGTGGGACCTTACCACTTGGCTGCATGTTCTAACAATCGAGCCTTCTTTTATACGATCATGGACACGGATGAAACCTCCAGTGCACCATTTCTGGTCAAAGAATACAATTCCAACATTATGGACATGTCAATCAGTATGGACTATTCTGCTGCTCGATGTGGGGACAAGGTTTACCTTCATCTGGTGAGACCGTACATGATTGAACGAATATAATAACGTCTATTTTTACTAAATCTCTTTTGCACTGCAGGTAGAAGGAGACGGTATGGACGAGCGGGACGTTAAAGTATTCCCGGAACAAGATTCAAAAAATTTCAAAATCACTGCCCATACACTGGTGAAAGACTACTTAATTTTCGGGGGCGAGGTTCGTGCAATGTGGTTTGAAGATTCATAGCTGTATATAGGTTACTAATAGATTCTTCCATGTAGAATGGCCAAGTCAAGGTATTTCACATGGAAAGTTGGAAGGAGATATATTCATTTTCCATCCCGAGCAATGCAGGCCTCAAAGGATTCTATCCTGACTCATGTGGGGTAAATGTGGTCATAATTGACAGGCAAGGTTCAGCTTTCTATTTCGACAGTGTAAGTCCTTACCAATGGTGCATAAACGGTTCGAAGAAAACTTGGCCAATATGTATTCTGCTCTGTTTGACCATCTTTCTTATACAGTCGCAGGATAAACTTGTTCCGCTCAGCTCATTTCCGACCCGTTGTGACGGAATTTTATGGGACATAGACGAGGCCTCCAGACATATTTTTGTTGCGTACTGTAGTCAGACACTAAAGGTGTACGTGTACACCGTTTGGAGGGAGGTTCTACTCGGCGCGGAGGTTGAGTTTGTCGGCGAATTTCGAATATTTGCATCCAATGACCAAAAACCTCTCTGGCTAAAGGACGGCATTGTATACTCCGCGTCGGTTACAGGTCGGAGTATGAAAACCGCCTCTATTTATATTGATCGACCCGAGGATTTGGAAAATGATGACGGACCTTACAATCAGTTTAAACGGCTCATCAAGTTAAAGAAATTTCAAGATGCGTATGAATTTTGCATATTGCAAGACGAGCTGGATTGCTGGGATGTGCTTGGCAAAGCAGCTCTTCGTTGTATGGACGTCGCCATGGGTGAGAGCAGATACCCTGATTCGCTAGAGCCTTGTAATCGTCAATGCATATTCTCATTGTGCGTTTATAGCTTTGAAGTGTTACAACAAGTTAGGGGATCTTGCTATGGTTCACACTCTGGACAAGATTAGTCAAGAGGAAGATAGGAGTCTTGCGTTTGGTCACGTCGCCGTCATTCTGGAAGAGTACGACTTGGCAGAAAAATATTTTTTGGAATCCAGTAGTCGCATCGAAGCACTGAGACTCCGTCGCGACCTTCAGGAATGGGATATTGCCTTGCAGTTGGCTCAGAAAATGGCCCCTAACGAAGTGGCATCCATATCAAAGGAGTTTGCTCTGAATGAGGAGTTCACGTAAGATATTTCATTTTTGGGTTGAAAGCGATGGATTTTTACGTAGTGATATTGTTAAAATCAATTGTAGGGGTGACTACATCCACGCTTTACAGTTATTCGAGCAAGCACATAAGGCTGCCCAGAAGTACGGTCATGATGACGACAAGTTTTTCAGCGCTTGTGAAGCAGGACTCGCCCGTTGTTACATTCGATGCGGTCAAGTGAAGCGCGGTGTGGATATGGCCATAGATTCCAACTCGATGATTTTGGTTAAGCAATGTGCTGAACTATTGGAGCAGTCTCGGGTGAGTTGAGTCCAGTCCAATTGCAACATTCGATGAAGTCGTAGAGGTGAAGCAATTTCATGAAAATACAATTTCAGCATTACGAAGAGGCAGCAAGACTGTACGAATTGTGCAAACAATATGAAAAAGCAGCATCTCTCTTCATTCGCCTGAAACAGTGGGACAAAGTCACAGGATTCCTCAATTTAGTCCACACAGCTAAGATACATGCACAGTATGCGAAGGTATGTAACATAGAATGTACGATTGATTGATGCGTGATGGATAATTTCCTAATTAAATAACGGAACACAATGCAAATCTGTTTTAGGCCAAAGAAACAGAGGGGAAATTCCTGGATGCAGCGAAGGCATATGAAAAGTCGAACGATCCTGAGAACGCTTCGCGCCTATACTTAGCATGTGATTTGCCGGACGACGCCATCAGAGTGGTAAAGGTCTCTGGCAGCACAACCGGTGCGACGTATGTGGCTCGATATTTCGAAAAACATGGCGACTTGGACACGGCCCTCCGATTCCTGGTCATATCAAAGTGCTTTCAAGATGCCCTCATACTGGCGTTCAAGAATGGAAAAGCAGAACTCTATGCGGAGATTATTCAAGAGTTCACCAGCGGTGGAGATATTCCTCCAGAATGTAGGGAAGGACTGCGTCAGGTGGCGGGCTACTTTGAGGAACTCAAAGACAATCTGAAAGCCGGAAAATATTTCCATTTGTGCGGAGACCATCAGAGGGTATGCTGTAAAAAGTAGTCCGTACAAAATTGTCGGGAGTAACTCAAATAACATGATTATTATCATTTCAGGCTTTCAAGCTCCTCATGAGAGCAGCACAGAGTGGAGTCAATGTGGATGATGAAGTACTAATGGACATTCTAACAAATACTGTGATCTCTATGAAAAACGAACAAGTTTCTAAACAATTTATTGACTTCCTACTCGGCGAGAAGGACAGTTTACCCAAAGTGAGGCTTTGATACATCATCAAAAGATCTCACCATCAAAGAGAATCTCGATCAAAAGAGGGGAGATTCAGTTTGCCTTATTTCTAATTTTCTGTCTAGGATCCTAAGTACCTGCTCAAGTACTACATTCGATCTGGTAAACTTGTTGAAGCATCCAAGACGGCTCTCATTGTATCTCGGGAAGAACAGAATGCTGGGAGCTACAAGGAATCGCACAGCGTGCTCATAGAAACTTGTCGCGAGCTCAAGAATGCCAATATCAAAATCCCTCGGGATGTCATGGAAGCCCTTCGAATCGTTCATGATTATCTCTTAGTCCGACGGCACGTCCTGCTTCAGAATCACGAAAAGGCCGCGAGGCTGCTTGTGAGGATTTGTGACAACATCTCCAAATTTTCTGTCCGTAAGTTCACATGACAGTATTTAACCATGTTTATTTAACAAACATTAAATCGTTACTTGTATTTCGTAATTTTCAGATGCAGTCCAAATTTTGACGTCTACTGTGGTGGAGTGCCAGAAGGCGGGATTGAAAGGAAATGCACTGAACGCGTGTTACACGTTGATGAAACAGGAATACAGGTCTTCGATCCCTCCAAAGTATAAACAAAAATTTGAGCTTATGGTGCGGAAGTCGGGCAAAGTCAAATATGAAGATCCGCCGGATAAGATGATGCAATGTCCGTACTGTAAACATCCGGTTCCTAGTTATCAGTTAAATTGTTCCGAGTGTCGCGCAGACATTCCTTTCTGCATTGCTTCCGTAAGTGTGCATTTAAATATACGATTGTTTCAAATTCACTCCGTCGAGTTCAAATTAATTTATTTGCCGAAGGGGAAGCACATAGTGTTAGAAGACTTAACAATATGTCCTCATTGCGAGCTCCCGGCCATTCGCTCTGAACTTCTGGGGTAAGTTGACCACGAAACTTAAATTCGAGGCATTAAAAAATTATAAGAAAGAATCGATGCCGATACTGTCAATTTATGTTTGAAGGCTTATAGAACAGGAGCCGGTCTGCCCCTTATGTAGTAATACAGTTTCCGTGAAAGATCTAACCCTCATAAATGATGCCCGTCCGTACCTTTATTAATCATGCCTATCTGTATGAGTTGACATTGAGCTCATTGAAGAGGACGTTGAAGTGAATAAGACAAATCGTGTTATTTTTCTTCATTTTCTGTAGGTTTCGTTTCTTCATTTTTGTATTATGCCCGTGTGGCATGGGGAAAGTAATAACCAATATTTTTCTTTCGCCGTATATCAAGTGCCGTAGCGCCTACAAGACTTCTTAAAGCTGTAAATGTCAGAAGGCCAGAATAAAAGCTGTGACTGATGGGCTCTTCTGTAAAACGTGCATGGAGGAAGTTGGCAACTACACGAAACCATATATAGTGCCAAACTTTTATTCCGGATAAAAAATGAATGACATTTCTTGTAGATAATTACGTACAAATTATTGGAAAAGGAATGCGGCCGAGTTGACTAACCATTACAAAAATTGGAAACGGGCATAGAAAATATTTACGCTATACATAATTACCATATCTGGTTTTACCAAAAAGTACTATGAATTAAAGCAATGATTCCATCCAACTTTTAACTATAGACTCAAAATGTAGCACAGACCTGTCACATCATATCACCATTACCATTGTCAGTAAGCATAAATATCTTGCCTTTTCTCATGCAACATATTTTCCACCGTAAATGCTAATTCCAATTAGGATAAGGTGGTACAAGATTCCATCTTAGTGCCATTTTTGCCCGGTGGCATAACAATAATACCATATACGTACGGGACTTCGCAGAACGACGTCAGTGCTCATGCAATACTAAAGCTTCCAATTAGCATAATTTTAACTAGGCTTTAGCTTCGATATTGCCTGTCCAACATAAGGCTGAAGCAAAAGCTCCATCTCGGACTAAGAATTTCCATCCAGTCAATTCATGCCCACTCAACGGGCGGCCAAGATGAGTCCTTACTGAGATGATCGAGGATTTCCTTATATCGCTGCCTCTTTTTCTTCCTGCAAATCCGCTTTCCTAGCCTCTTGACGAAGTGACTCGTGGCGACGTAATTCTGCAAATCAACAAATTTACCTTATGAACTACTCATACAAAATTGAACCTAGACATAGATGCCCCTAATTACCTCAAAGTAAAAAGAAACGATCATGTTAATGACCGGGAACGCAAGCAGGATGAGTCGAAAGTTTGACGTTCCTTGCGTAACCGGCATCAAGGTGAACAGATGACCAAACTCTCCCACTGGGTATATCACGAGCGACGTTGTGATGGCAGTGAGCACAACGTAGGCAAGTAGGAACCAACCTACAGAAGACCAGAAAATTCCATCCCATTGTCACATTGCTCGCAGTCGAGTCTTTTTTAATGTCTCACCGTTTGAGTAGAAAGGTTTCCGGAATGGAGGGCCTTTGGAAAATACGAGAGCAAGGATAAGGTACTGGAAAGCACTAACAGAGAAGATGGTCGTAGTTTCCCAGCACATGAAGATCAACTGATCTGGATTTGCGGGTTGAACTGGCTCAAACCACGACTGAGTCTTCAGGTACGATATGGCACCAAGCTGTATCACAATGGAGGTAACTATTTGCAAGAGGATGGAAACGATATTCTGGAAAGAGATCAAACTTCCCATGGGCCGTTTGGGAACTAAGCGTGGGTACGGTTCAGTCCTTCCCATAACCACAGCAATCGTTGTTGTGATACCCAAATCAATGTATAAAAACTGGACGTCCGCAAAATTTGTCTTGTTCTGTGGATCAAATAAGGTATTTTCAAACGTGAAAAACCTAAGGGTGTTAAATAGGTTGAGTAAACCTTGATCATTGAGTTACCTCATATAATATCAGGACGGATACAAACTGAACCATGCTGTAGAGAGCCATGTACTTGAATAAACCAAAGCTGGTCACTAATGCGCAACGACCTTCACGGATCACGTGCGGAACACTGGAAATATCTACAATAAGAGAATGAAAACACGAGATTTAAAATTAACTATTTTTTTAAAAAAATCCAGATACAATATAGCCCTTAATTATTGTCAAGAATGCATGACTTGACCAAAGTTTAAGCACCCTTGGTTGAATCGGGCATTATATTCCAAGCCGTCGTTCTCTTACCTTGTACTTTAGAGGTGAACGGTGCCGCCACGGAGGCTTCAGCATCTGAGAGCGAGATTCCAACGTGGGCCATTTTCAGTGCTGAGCAATCATTCGCTCCGTCTCCGCACATTGCTACAACGTATCCTATTTTCTGCTCGGAAAGGAATGATAAATTTGTTAGTGCCTCGACCCACAGTAAGAATAGGGGTAACCGCCTATAATCGGTATATGAATATATACATGTATATATACCTGAAGTGATTCCACTAACTGCATTTTTGACTCAGGGGACATTCTCGCGTACACCGCTCCTTTGGCAACTATCTTTTCGATAATGGTGTCGGGAAAGTGCTGCATGAGCACATTCCATGTCTTCCCATTCAAAACAAAGTGGAAGTTTGCCTCCAGTGAGTATAGTACAGTTGCTTGTACTGAGTCTGTGGTAGAAATCGGAACAAGCCTTTCCATGTCAATGAGTGCGTCCCCAAAATTCTCATCGTAAGATTCATCCTCCTGCAAGTCCACGACTAAGGAATCCCTCCGCACATGACGAATGCTTGGTCTGCGTTCATGGACGATTTCCTCATTCCCATCGGCAACCTCGTAGTGATGGGTGGCAAGTGTAAATTCGAGCTCAGGATGCTTCTCATCCCCATCCTCCTTCACATTTACAATTATAACCTGCGAAAGGGAGGAACATTAACAATAATTCGAACACACTACATTCTTCCAATTTAGCTCGTAAAACCTGTGTACCTCGTACCTTATCAGAAGCTGGAATCATTCCACATTCCCTTGCAACACTGAGGGCTGTTAGCATGTTGTCCCCCGTCACCATAACACTTCTGATGCAGGCCGAATTGAGTTCCGTGATCACAGGAATTGTAGCGGGTTTGAGACTGTTCTGCATGACAAGGAAGCCACAGAAAGTCATATCCTTTTCCAGGTCTTGCCGCTCGATCCGATGAACTTCGTGCCACTTTAAAGAAACTGTTCTGTAGGCGAGAGCCAACACGCGGTATCCTCGCAGCGTGAACGAATCAAGTATCTTGTCATAGCCGTCTGGGAACTCGTTGGTGCACAGTGGGCGCAATCTCTCTGGAGCGCCCTTACAATACAAGGCCATGGAGGAGTCTAAAGGCCTGTAAGTTCATCATAAAGTTTATAAAAGTTCACGTGACACTTTCACGGAAGGACTGACATAAAAACTTACTGGACAACAACAGACATTCTTTGCAATTGAGGAGTGAATTCAAACTCCCTGATTATCCCGATTTCCACTCCACCCTTCTTAACCACATTAGGCATAAGCATATCGTACTTTTGAGCATCTCCCTTCTTGGTCACAGGTTCTTCCAGTTCCTATGCAGATATTACAGATGATGCAAAAAAATTATATAAAAAATGCAGGACCTGAAAGTCATCGTGACAATGTGAGATCCTCACCCAGCCCGTCGAGCCAAACATCTTGATATCCAACGGATCTCCCACAATCTGGCCCCGAATGTAAGTCAAACTGTGGCAGGATGCACAGCATCTAACGAAATGCTCAGATTCGGACTCACCAGCCATGTCTGTAATGGGTTCCGAAAAGTTACAGCTAGCACTTTCAAAGGGTACAACGCACCAGAAGCTCAGCCCGTCCTCAGTAAGCGTTCCCGTCTTATCAAAGGCAACCAAGGAGACCTTGCCGCAGAAATTCTACGGAAACGAAAATAATTCCACCAATTAAAATATCCAGTTTAATTTTCTGTTTGTAATATTTTTCAAAAACAGAATATATGCCATTACAATTCGGGGCGGTGAGATACAGAAAATTTGTTTCTTCTTCAGGCGTGACTGTGCATAGAAGATGCCTACAGTCATGGCGGCCGGGAGTGCTGGTGGAACGACTATGGTGATGATATCCAATACCCTCACCACTGCAGTGGTCCAGTGAGCCTAAAGTTCAAAAAAATGTTCAGATCAGTTCCGTTCATAGCTTTGACCCTACGTATTTATTTATCATAATTTTCTTATATATTTTCATGCTCACCCCCCTTTCGGCATACAAGTAGACACAGTATATCATCCCAATGGCGGCGAGTGAAAATAAGAGGGCGACAAACTTCATTGCATCAATATAAAACTGGAATCCAAGTTCCTTCGGGAAAATTATTGATCGAATGAGCTGTCCCTTCTGGGTTGAGTAGCCCGTTTTCACAATAATACATGCCACCTGGAAAATAACCACACAGAATTTACCAGGAAACCACCCTCCTGCCCACCTGATCCGCCAAAATGTTCACGGACCTTGTTCCCCGCATAGAAGCGCGTCTGAATCACAGTGGTCCCATTAAAAACTGTATGTCTCTTGTGCATTTCAACACTGTAAATCTCACTGCCGGGTTGCAGGGCGGACTTGGTGACGGGGACGCTTTCCCCAGTCAACATACTTTCATTGACAATGCAGGAGCCTTCAATTACTACTGCATCGGCTGGCATTACCATCCCTTCAGGCGGAATTAAGAGCACATCACCCGGTACCAAGTCTCGGCTATCCACTTCCTCTTCCTCTAGCAAAAAATTACGAAAATCAGACAAGTGAACCAAATTTTTGTGCACATAGTTTAGGATCAACTGCCTCCCGTTCCAATCAAATGCACTGTCGGGGCTAAAAATCACCCGCATGTTAATAATACATGAGAATCCTATAATTTCTAGAAAATTTTACTAACCTCCCTCGGGCCGTCGTACGGTGACAATACTTTTACTGCTACCCTGAGCCATATCCCTGAGCATTTCACTCTGTTTCCTCGTCTCAATGAGCGTAGCAATGATTGAGAGAGCTGAGATGATGACAACGCAAGAGGCATAGTAGTAGTACTCATCAAAAGACCAGAGAGTTACGCTCAAAACTTGAAAACAATAAAAGGGGTTGAGCACCTGTTGATGTGAGAATTCACCAAATTCTTCTTCATATCAAACCGGATAATTATTGTCCATTGAGTTGTCCACTAAAACCCTCCTCACCTCCTCGAACAACAGCTTCATGTAGCCAGGAACTTCCACTTCTATAGCATTAGCACCGTAAACGCGGCGTCTGCAATAACGAAAATACGTTTGACTAAGAACATTTCCAAGTTACAATTTAGTTCGAAATACATGCTTCTCAAACACACAAAATGAAACATACAGCTCATCACGTTTCTCAGGAGAATAACCGGTGAATTTCTGAAGGAGCTTCCCACATGACACACTTTCCAACCCATCCAGCTTTCGAAACCTCTCCAACTGCGCGTCCCACACGAACTTTTCATAGCGGAACACAAAGTAACGGATGGAGCCGACGTTGTATAGGGATGTACACAGATGACTGGAGTCCGTGTACTCCGACTCTGGGAGACTCGTATTGACAGAGAACTCCTCCGGTAGATTCTTCACCCTCTCCACTATGACATCACAAGTGAAGTACGCCTTCGTTTCATCCTGTGAACGAAACAGTCATGTTGGTCATGTTAAAAGGTGGTCCGGTGGGAGTATCGAAACGGTGCACTCCAGGTGGGGTCCGCATTTTCCAGTGGAAGTGGTCTACCAGTTCCTACCTTCACCAGTACCACTGACGCCAACCGGAGGGGCACTCGACGGCATAGTAGAAGAAGTTTGTACTTTTTGAACCACCGGCCAAGGAGTGCTGGGATTCCCAGGAGGAAAACGCAGAATAGATAGAAGAGGACAACGTATGCCTTCCGGTACTTGAACCCATAACAGGTTGCGTCCGCCTCAGGAAGGGACTGCCGATAGCCGTAAAACCTACTCCGATCCACTCCAGAAAACCGCTGCGCCGGCATGATCCTCCTCGGTACTCCGCACAGGCTACAAACATACAAAATACGATTTGTCAACAAAATTATTGCATTTAAAATTATTTCTCGTAGCTAAAATGTATAGGGATTAATGGGGATTTCAACATGGCGAAGACGAAACTTCGGTTACATTAGCGTGCCTTGAAACGAAGTACATTCCCATGAGCGCTCTGATTCCATCTCGAAGCTTAACTGTGACTAGGCATAATCCTGATATACATATTTTCAGCGGTAACTTCAACACAGTCCATACTGTTTCCAGTCTATCCACGAAATAACTCTTTTTATTCACATTCGTGCGCACTCGGTACGCTGCCATGCCAAGATGGAACTCTTCGTTTGCAGCAACAGCGTTTGAAATTGCTCGTGGTCGTCCTGGAGTAATAAGTGTTGATTTAATGTTCGTATACCTCCTCCGTGAATTATTATTAGTCATTGAATTTTCCCCACTTAGCCTAATTCTTCCAACCCAGTAGTACAAAATCCGCAATTGTTTGCAACATTCCACTCGCTGAGGAGCGATGTGCGAGTCGCTGTATGTAAATACTACACAGATAATGTAAATACTAGCACAGACTCAACATCTTGTGTCATGAAGAGGAAACCCTGACGTTACCAAAAACACAGCTGCTTGACGTGCCCGCACTTTCACTGAAAAAAGGAGGCACGAACACATGCAGACGGCCAATACCGACGTGCGTAAGTTCATTAAGAGTGTGTTGAATAACTGGAGGACGGAATGTAATTAACGAAGCAAATGCATGCACAAACAAAGGCCCATTACCAACCAAAGTTGATGTAAAATTCTGCCACTGACAAAATGGTATATTGTCAAGGAATCGAGGGAAACCTGATTGTAAATTGTTACAACAGTTTCCAAACCGGGCATGACCTTCGCATACATTATGGCACTATTGATACCTGACCAATTACACCAACTAAATTCCTGCATACGAGCTACAAGGTTTTCACACTAGTCTAATACCCATAGCAAAACATTACGGTACATCGTAAGTAGTGTGTGTACATGTGTACATGTGTAAGTAGCCAAAATTTCTAAGTTCCTACGTGATTTTCAATGGGCGCAATCAAATGCGTACGGTCAACAGGCCAACCTTTGAGTTCCATATTATGAAATTACCACAGCACTGCGGAGGTCAAAACTCCAACACAAAATGAAACCTATAGATTTATTTATACATAGATATAATATTTATAATTAGCGATTGTTTGAAGGAGAAAGAACGAAACTTACCGGAGATGTTGCTCACTGTGCGGATAATGTCATGGACTAATTCTCAGGAGTTCTTGCGAGTAGAGCGCGACGAAAGAGGAGGCTCAATATATCTATTCAGATAATCGTAGAATGCACTCAGACCTTGTCAATCTCAACTCTTCCGTGAGCTATCAGACTGAGGATAGCTGATTCGAGGTGTACAATCCTCACTGGAGCACTTGGCAAATGTTTACCAAAAAAGGAGTACACCGCGTGGGACTCAATACAAACATGTGGAATCCAGAGGAAAATTTTCAAACTTAAAGAAATTAGGCTTAACTTAATATGAGAGAGTATGATTACAAAACTGTGAAGTAAGTTTGAAAAAAACTAACTAACTCGAAAAAACTAATGGACTAGAATAGACAAATTCTATAGGCTACATCATAATTAAACGACCTCCTACCAACTCAGAAGCGATGCAATGTCACTTTTAATCACACAATTACGATCACTTGAGACTACTTCAAGTACAACTTATGTAACACTAGTGTTTCAAATTTCATTCTGTCCAAGTCATTTAGTATCACAGGTAATTATAGTCACATTTCATCACGAACGCTCATCACCTAAGCTTCTGGAATATGCTTGAAGCTTACTGTTATTACTTTTGATCGAGCCACTGGAAGTCAGACTGAGAAGAGCTATTGTTAAGTAGCTATAGCCAGCCATTACAAAGCGAAGGTAGGCCTGCCATTTTACTTCAGTGCATCCAAGAATGGGTAAGTCGTTATAGCCACGGAAAGCAAACTTTACACGTTTTCTCTCATGACAAAACTCTACCCTCTTTCCTGTACCTTTGTGAGTCTATAATTTAAGATAAACTTGTATCCTAATATAAAATATTCGAAAAAATGTCAAGTTGTCTCGGTAAGATTTTGGTCAATCACTTCTTCCCAGTTAATTGCAATCGATAACTTCCGAGAGCTCGTATCTTATAATATTAATCTGCAGAAGGAATTTTTGAAAAGTTTCCTCACAAGATCTGTAAGCTAATACATTTATCCAGCTTCATAGTTCAAGTTCCAGCAATGCTGCTGCTGAGCACGGACAACCGCAAACCACAACTTTAATCTACTACAGCTGTAAAAAACGAAGACAACTGAGACTTGGGAAAGAACTTGGCGTTCACACATACACAGAACCAAGTTTAAGCTTCTATTTCATTAAACCTTTCAGAATATCTTCACCACAACCACATCACTAATTCCTGTTTCGTATCAAATTCGAACTTAAAACTAAGAACGGATAGATGATTGATCTGAATTTCTTCCGATGCAATGCCGTTGTAATCCAAATGTACTGCACCAAACAGGTCACCAATGTCGGCGCGTACCTGCAGATAAATCCATTAGATTGTTATTAATGTCATGAGACATCAGGATCGTGTAAGAAAACAAAAGAAAGTTGAAAATCCAAGGGCTTAACTGAAGTGTTCAAACCCCGTAAATTTACCGTCAGTATTTATATATGAAGTTCCAACCCGAGGTAATCACAGCTGCAGTCTCAGATAGTGGTATCTTCGAAAACACTGGTTATCACACCACAGATTAGTTACGTACAAAAATTTAAGAGTTCTTCTGAAACTTGTACAACAAACTTGTGGTAAAGTGTTCCAATTACCTGCTCAGCACCAGCTGGATTTTCAGAGTGGACACTATACTTATTTAATGACCTTATCTTCAAAGCACACAGAAGGGTTGTCATTTCAACCTTCAACTCCAACTAGGGCTCTACATTTCCTCCTCCAGGAAACTATTCCATTCCAAGTTGCAAGTAGCAAAGTGAAAGGGAATAGGGGAACTGAGCTAGAAATTTTGGAAATTATTTAACAGGATCTAATCTCTATAACCTTTTTACCTTCTTAGTCCTACATGACACAGAAAATAGACTATTTTTCGAGCCCCTGGCCTCTTCGGAAATACAACCGAACGAGGGTTATTCTACTGCGGATTCCCTCTTTATTTTGTCCAAGTGAAGCATAGAGCAAATCAACCAGACAACAGATGAGCTTTCTGCTTGTAAGATGATCACCGAGTATGAAAGTACATACAAACTATGGGATAATGGGATACAATGCTGTATGGTGCGGCTGACATTCCATGCTTTTTGAGTTTATCAACAGGTTCATTTGTAGCTTTATGTACTCATGACGAACTATATCCTGTCAACTTTTAATGTGAGTTGAGTACCCATACCCACTTAGTAACCTCGTTTCCATTACTTGTAGATCCCATTTCAGTCTGTGTCACTTATTTTCTGCGCAGTATAATTTCTTATCAGGAAAGGTTAAAGTTAGAACGTGAAATGGGGTCCCCATATTAGTGTTTGGTATATTTTTCAAGCCCGCTTGCGCATAGTTAATATAGTCATGTTAACTTCCATTCCTCCAGTGTGACATGAAAGTATACAGCTCGTTGCTGATCGTCAATGGAATTGCTCCTCATCATAATCATCATCATATCATGTTCATGAATGAGACGGGAACACCGTCTCTGCTGAATTTTGCTGAAATTGTTTTAAACTCATGACTTGGCTGCTTTTCGTAAAGCGTAGCGTGTTTACTTTTGAAATTATCCTAAAAGTACTGACATACTGTATAAAGACGGATAGCTATAGTAATGACATCCTAGCCGATTTCTTTCTAGGCGTAATTCTGTCAAAGTAATGATGTAATGAGACGTATCCGACGTAAGTTTTTTACAAGTATATGCTGATGGTGACCAGTTTGTTTGAAGAGAGGCCCTCACGACGGCTCAGAAGAAAGAGTTACTCTGAAGACATGGGTTGAAGAAAGATGAAGATGGGATGAGTCGTCTTGTGCTGTTGCTGTTGTGCACCCCAAAAGAAGAGGAAAAATCTCTTATGATGCTTTGATAGCAAGAGTATATACGTACTCTCTAGAGAAAAAATCTTCAAGGCGCCGGAGGAGTCTCTGTATCCGTATGGCATGAGCAATGCCAACCTTGTTTAAAGGAAAGCCTCTTCTACACTACAAGGCAAGGCACAGCAATGTACTGTATTACGAACGAGATGCAGGATGAAGCGGTTCTGCCATAGCAGTAACATCATGTGGCTTAGCGCTACGGGGATCGAGTGAGTGGATCTTACACCACTAAACTGAGCCCTGCTTTTGCTTAGGATCTCATCTCGCTTATTTGCTAGCACCAGTATTGTGAAGCTCATTATATTAATGCCTAGTTCCCTTAAGTGATTTGAGCACTGCACCCATTTTCTGCCCAGTTAAGTCTGCATGTGCCGATTGAGACGAGGGGAGAACCAGGATATATACAAAAAGAAGCGTTACATGCAGAATCAGGATTCGACTCTGACGGCATATCCCATGGAATGTTAAAAAGGAGCCCACGAGACAGTGAAGAAGCATATTTATGTGTGTAGGCAAATGCCAATCTGGGGTATGATAGTGTAATAATATTGCGAAGTCAACGGAATGATCTTATTCGCCATTGACGGTAGTGCGGATCTGTGTCGGAGTAACCTTCAACTCTAACCTCCGACAGAGTTGACGTCAGGGATTCAGAAAGGAACACTGTCTGAGTCAAATGTGGAATTAAAAACACAAGTGTACATTCATGCTTGGACCTCGAATCATGTTCCGAAGTTGACTGGGAGAGGACCACTAGCAGAGGTAAATATTAAGATTTGGATGAGTAAACTTTGTGAACTTCTGGATTCCTAGGAAATTAAAATGTGTAGACTTGTCGGGTTGTAGACTTTTTTTGCTCGGTGGAAATAAATCAGGAGTAGTAGACGCATGGGAAATCATATAGTAGTAATTGAATCTTCACTTGGAGTTCTTTCTTGTTATAATTGTTCAGCGGGAATTCTGTGGCCAGTCATTCTAGGTAAATTTTTTAGCTATACCTGGATAGTATTTGTTTGTTTTTTTTCGTCTCAAGTGTAAATCGGTCTTTGTTGAAACAGAAGAGTTTGTGTGTATTTGTGTATCTTTTTTGTCGCATTACTCAGTGGGGCTGGTTAGCTAACATAAATTTTGCTCGCAGTTATGATAGTGTGATTGGTGATTATCTGCTCTGTTTTCGTCTAGACATGATGTGTCAATTATATTCGTAATCGTATCTGTTGCTGGAGTATCGTTGGTGTCAGTGGGCAAAAGTAAAGTTTGTTTATAATGTATTTTTATTTTTCAGCTCCTGCAGATCGTGCGTACTTGTTAGTGAAGCATGTGAAGCTGGGGGCTGGGACAATGCAATGTGGAATTGATGCGATATAAACAGCTAATTCTACTATTGTCGGTTCGGCTTTATAATCTCGGGTCAGTGCTGTCATAGAGCTAACGGAGTTCGGCATGATTCAGTGCAAGTATTGACGACTAAATGTGTTTGCCGAAGTGGTGGCTTCTTTCATGAATGAAAATGAAAGGCAAAAGACTAAAGCCTTCTGTATCAGTTGTGGCTTAAAGACAACTACAGTAACTTCACCTATTTTTGCGTCTTAGTGCAGTGTTGATTCGACGTAAAGCGGACGCGCAGTTGTAATCCCAGAGGAAGGCCTTTTATAAGTTTCACCATTTTATTGGTGATACTGGACTTGTTTGAGATTCTTGAGTCATTTAACCAAGAAGCTTTATCAGTTCCGCCTTGAAGAATTCTTCGATTCAGCTATGCAGAAATTTGGACGACTAAATTGCTTAAACTAGACAAATAAACGGCGTGGAGCTCGTTGAACAATGTACCGTATACAGCACATCATGAGAAGATAGTTATTAGTTGATCTAAATTGTATGGTGAAATGGAAGAGTCGAGACCGCGTTTTAACTTTATAACTATGGTTTGATCCTAATCCGATGATTATGTCTCTATAATACGTTCGATAAGTTCAGTTCGTGCGCCTGACTTGTGGTCATTGAAATAAGAATGAAATCACACGTGTGACCTACATATGTGGAAACCCCGAATACTGGGGATATGTCACTACGCCATGGAAGTTCTTAACTATATACGGAACTATTTGATCTATTGATGAACACAGAAAGTAAATGTTTGAAGTAATGTAGTACCCGCAGTTGTTGAGCCTGGTGGACCATTCAATGGTGTTCGCTAACCTCAGCAGGTAACCGTGCAATCCTGTAATTCTATAGGGTAGCGGGAAACTGGTGTCTCTTAACAAGTATTATCGGAAAGATTATCCAGTGCAGTGTAGCTCTTGGAAACTGTATGAGCTTTCAGAAGTTCTGAACAGGTGCTAATTATATTTTGTGACTTGCAAGTCCGCTTCTCCCAGTTTAAATGTTTTGATAACACGTCGAGATGGTCTCGAAAAGCGAGTAAATTGTGGGTTAGTTTTTCTTACTGCTGTAAGTCAGCTTCATTCACTAATATCGACCTTGAAGTATTGAAGTGAAGGAATCCTTTTAATGTCAACTTTTTCCTTAAGCCTAATCTGACAGCAATCTATACAACCCTTTCAAGCATTGTACATTTTTATCTGAACTGTTACAGCAAGCAGATTTTCAAAGTGCTATTTGATGATGTAAGGATGGAAGTGCTTCCGTAGTTGCTGTCTAAGTTGTTTTGTGTAGGGCTTCGTACTTTTGCATTTGTAATGGTTAGTTGTATTGTAATTCTAGTGTTAAAGCTTGTTATATAAATGCAACGATACTCAGATGGAGGAAGGGAATATCTTAAGCGAATGATGGAAATACAGTTGGATTATCTGTATTGATTTTTATTACAGCAAAAAATGGGAAACTGTATGGGTCTCAGGCGGCGCAATATAAATTCTGATGACAGACCCCCCAGAGGTATCAAGTCAAAGCCATTTTTCTGCATTTTAAATCACCACGTAGAAACTTAACCTGATGAAAATGCACACACGTACGCCCGGTGAAACTGAATGATAATCTAATTATGCTTTTAGCAGCACGAAATCAGCCCTTGAGAAAGAACAATATCAAATGGAAGTCCGAAACGCCACTGACTCTTGGTCAACTTTACAGCCGTCGGGACGAATTTTGGGAGACTGCTCCCGCTTTTGAAGGACGAAAGGAAATTTGGGATGGTCTACGTGCAGCAGTGGTAGCGGCGGAGCAAGACGACCTCACTTTAGCACAGGCTATTCTCGATGGAGCCAACATATTTATTCCCAATGGTAAAACTCGGATTTCCACAACATATGCTGTTCTTTTTATACCTTTTTATCGGAACTAATTCTCTGTTTTGCAGGGGCACTATCCGAAGCTTACGATGAGCTAGGCAACAAATATGTCGTACCAATATACTGTCTTTCCAAGCCTTTAAATCTTTTATGTGAAGATTCGGAAGAAAGTCCTTCAAAGGAGCCCATTTCAACAGGTATGTGTATGCGGTTAGATCCTGAACATCAGCACGTATTTTTCCTGTCGCCAAATCATAAATTTTGAAGATATTCCCTCTTTCTTGCACCCCCAGATCCAGTTATAGAGGATCCGACAGACTTGGAAACGCATGTGATTAGATTAAGACTGTCATCTTCCGGGGCAGAAACGGAAATTAGCCTTCGCGGGTGTGACACGGTTGCTCAGGGGAAACGAATATTGGCTAAAACATATTCGGGCCGGCAGCGATGGTTCTATGGAGGACGCCTTTTGGAAGATAAGAAAAAAATTCGAGATTTGTCAATACCTGAGGGCCATGTCGTTCAAGTTGTATTCTGCCCATCTATGCAGGAATAAAATTCGGTCACTCAAGTGTTCGTTTACCTGATATTAGCTGCGACCAACAATCTTGCTACTGATCTAAGGATTATATCACCAGGCTATTGTAATGTGTAACGATGATGATTACATTAATTATTTATTTGTAAAGTAGTCTTTGTATACTCACGTCATTCGGCAAGAAGCGACAGTATTTTTCAAGTGCACGCAGGTAGTGCAAGGCGTGCCATTTTCACTAAAACTCCGCTTGCACATATCTGTGTCTCACTAAAAGGAAGGGGTGCATTCTTATTTCGGGAGAGCAGAGAACGACGATTCGTGGAAGTTCTATTCGTCAAGTACTCACGATTCAAAATACCAAATGATGATGTCCTTCGTACTCACGTGCAATTTGATTTAATAGTGTATAGCTAGTGCGAGGGAAGAATACAAAACATCCGGATGAACTTGCATGAAATGACCTACTTGTCGTATTCGTGTGTTAATGTTTGTTAATTATTATGTAAACTCGTCGCAAATGAAAATGTTGTAGAGTAGCCTCCGAGCTGAACTGACTGTGAAGACTTTTGCAGCGAATCAAATGTGGAGTAAAAAGAAAGTGGGATCGTGTAGTAGCGGTGTAATTTGCTAGACCAAGTCTTCCTATTATTAACATAGAAGCTCCGCGTAACTGAACTCGAACCGTTGATTATATATTTTGTAATAAACACTTACGTGTCATCCATCATCGTTTGCATATGTAGTTGTTTATTGACTCCTCCACTTATCTCATACAGTAAGCATAAGTTATTCGCATTTGCACTACTAAGTGATCATGGAGAAGTGAGCAGTAACGTTTACCGTTGTACTCACTAATTAGCGAAACCCTAACCATTAATAGCACTCGGGTTTACTCCTGAGATATAATCAGTTAATTGTGCTGATATATTGGTAGGGCAGCCATGACGACCAAGTTGCAAAAAACACAATCTCAGATGAAAATTAACTATGCCGTAGGGTCCTTTCATAGGATCAATTGACCATGCCATCCAGGTCAATGACTACCAAGAGTTCTAGATTTCACAGTACTGGAAAATTCGCACCTGTCCTTGACAGTCTTCTAAAGCCATTCTCTTCTCTTGTGTTTCATACAAATATCAGTTTCAAGGACTCGAATTAACTTTCCAAACATTAACTCCAGTCAAGACGCACTTTTAGTTGACGCGAAAAGGAGTTACATGTTACATCAACGTCCAATTTATGGGTAACGGTTTTCTACCGGGAAGGATGAAATACTCCGCTTTTATTCAGGCTATAGTGCTTATAAATTGATGGTTAAAGGTGATTCACTCTTCCGGGCGGGAATACTGAAATACTGCCCGTTTCATCTATTACTGTGTTAAACCCAAAAGAAAGTTGTCACAAGAGAACTTCATGGCGCCATCCGTTCATGTTCTAAAAGGCATTCCTTCCGATTTTCTTTATGGATTCAACTAAAAAAAGCTGCAGGCCAGTAGTGTTTATGACTTGTGCCGGATGCTTATGGAGCTGTCTATGGCTATTACTCATGGCCTTGACTTGTGGCTGCATTTCGCCGCTTCAGTGCCCCTTTAATCCTCAGTAACACTGCTCCGAAGTTTGAGGCGTAAATTAAAGCGACTTTTTGGCCTGACATGCCGATAAAATCAATAACTTAACCTGCTGCATATTTGAGCTACCGTGTAGTCTCTCGCTAAGGCGGCTCCTTTTGCTAATAGTATAATAAAATGAAAACGAATATTTGATGAATTGATGATGCACAGCACAGCACAATTTTGCCGAAGTTTAAATTTCATTTCGTAAAACAAACGCCATACGCACATCAGTTCATCGCTCTGCTGTGTAGCTTTGAAGCATCCATCCGTTCCGGAGTTCATCTGAAGGGAAAAAGGTTGTTGGAATGGCCCTCTAGTGGTCATTGGTCGAGATGTTTCCAAGCCTCATCGGTGGGAAACTCGAGACTGCATCCGTCAGTGTTTCAAACCGGGGTGAGCGTTTTCGTGTTTGGGATTTTGCTGTTGCACATTTCAGATTTTGGAATTAATTGGAAGGATAAAAACAGTTTCGAACAGAGGAAATTAGTTCCGAATTGAACATGTCTGCCCTTGCGTGAGTAGCCTCAATATTTTTTATAATTACTATGCATTAATTAGAGAAGGCTCTTTGTATGTAATACTGGCAGTTTAACAAAGATTTACGTGAGACCTTAGCTCCGAAGTTATAACTAAAATGTTATTTTAGGAAACCGAAGTCAGAAATGACTCCAGAGGAGTTACAGCAACGGGAGGAAGAAGAATTTAATACCGGTCCTCTATCCATTTTGACAACATCCGTTCATAATAACACTCAGGTCCTGATAAGTTGCCGGAATAACAAGAAACTGCTGGCACGTGTGAAAGCGTTTGACCGCCACTGTAACATGGTATTAGAAAATGTGAAGGAGATGTGGACTGAGCACCCGCAAAAGGGGAAGGGGAAGAAGAAGGTGTGATTGTTTCGCTGTTTCGCTTGTGCTTTTTTAAATGCTGCCGTCGTAAATGTTGTTACTAGAAGAGTCATTGAAGAGAATTATAAGCAGCCAGAATTCAAAGATTTGACCGACTGGAATGGGCGTACTAGAACTAAAATTAGGTTTTCGGGGATGGATCTCGCTGTGCTTCCGTCGTAGAACTGTAGTGAATTAGTAAAATTATATGCATGCTTAATAGTTAATAATAGTGTTCCTTTACGGCCCGGCTAGCTTTAATGTGTTGGTTCCGTTGTAGGAGCAGTGTATGACTCCCATTTCAATAAGCAGGATGATAACTAGTGATAGTAATCGCTAACGATTTTTTTACAATTTTCTAGTCAAAGCCAGTGAATAAGGATCGCTACATTTCCAAGATGTTTCTCCGAGGGGATTCTGTCATTCTTGTTATGAAAAATCCTCAGGCACAGAGCGTAACTAAATGATTTTACCACTTAATCATTCTAATCTTTTGTTATTCTCTTCCACGTTTATCCTTTGAGAAGTCTTGAAGACTATTTCTGATGTACTGGACCGCAATGATTTTGCCTGGCTTTGTTTCCACCGCCACCTGTAACGGAAAAATTGCGATCATTTGTTGTAAAACAGGATTCGACAATTTCTTCAGTTTTCGAAGTTCATTTGAACAATTGTAGGACCTGCTATCCAATGTAATTGCAATACAAAGGAAATAAAGTTTTGTATCAATATCTTTCGATGTAAACTTCGTGTGGGGCCTTTCATTCTGTGTTTAGCCATCCATGCAACTGCGTCCAAAAATAGGTTTGTAGCTATAACGAGATCACATCCACCCGTTTGATTAAAAGAACTCATTTTGGACTGCTCTTGAAGTAGGCCTGTAACTTGGATATTTGGTGGGAAATACCATTTAATACTCAGGTAATATCAGACCGTGCAGGAACTCGGTTTATGGAACATAGTTTATGTAGCTCATTTATTCTGAGGAATTTCCTTTTGACATCGCGGTTATCAGTCAGTGTACTAGGAATTACCCAATAATTTATGTTTACATCAAATTGGTGCTAAAACAAATCCATAAACAAGCCTGGCTGGAGGAACTATCGTCCGGGTGTTCTTCTTGGATCATGGTCAATGTTAGCACTACTGATCAAATTTAAAACAATTACTTTACAGCGTTCAGAACAATGTTTTTGCGTCACCAGTTTCACAACTATGGCTAAAAAATCTTATTTGTTAATCAAATTGAATGAGGAAACTGCCAAACCCTATTTTTGTTGTGTACCTCAGCTCAGTTCAGTGATTCAGTGGAGAGAAATTCTCTGAAATCCTCTATGGATTTCCGCATTCTCCTTGATGTTGAATTGTGGTGAATATTGAATTAAAAAAGCATCTAATTTTGGTTCTAAAGCAGGATGGGTTACATTTCAAGCAAAAACACGTTGATCTGTGCGAATACTCCTTTACTTGCCACCAATTCTATTGCCTAGCTGTGCTGCGTTGTCAGTGGACGTCGGCACCATGTGTTTATGGCCAAAGCCAGTCGTGCTGGACTTAGACGAGGGTCGTAGGTGGGCATTATTCTCTCCAGGTTCCTCCTATCCACAGGGAAACCACTGTGGATTTCTGGTGGTTTCCTTCCAAGTGCACCCACGTAGGTGCAGTAGTACCACTGTACACGGCTCATCGCGTCATTGACTTTACTGCACTGTGAGCTTTACAGCCGCATATCTTGAGTTAAATGACCGGAGTTAAAAACGTACACTACGCTGTCATTGAAGACAATGGAAGGAGCACGTTTCCTGGTAAAACAGCAGGTTCATTCATCTTCTGTACACAACCCTGGTGGCAGTCGTAAAGTAACGGTACGAAGGTAAGCTATGCCATCATTCTGGTCACGCGGTGAGCGATTCGGCCAGTTCTGTACTGGCCACGGTATCAACCAACTGAATTCCAGCCCAAGTTGGTCAGGTAGTACTAACGCATTTTAACATTGTCAAACCCCTCGTGTTTACTCTTCACTATGAAAGTGTGTCTCGAAAATTCCAATAATAAAAGTACGAAATATTTACAAGCACAATTACCTTCATGCTTTTTTGACGACTCTGTAGATATTATTCAGTCTTTCAACGCCATGTGTGGCATTCATCCGTGGAAACTCACGCAGTTACACTTGGCAATGAGGTAGCATGTTTTCGTCGGTCAGTGTTCCCAGTGTCAGCGGTAAGAGTTGAGGTCAAACATCAATTACATGCGCATTCCGTGTACTCCGTACTACCGTTTCCCATGTAGGCTCATATTACTTAATTATACTTGCACTAAACTATAATTATTGTACAATAGGATATGTGAGTAAAACCCTTTTAATAAATAAAATGAATTGAAATTGATAACATGCATACTGGAATACTAGAAGATCTCCAAATTTCAACTCATTCAGAAACAAACTCAATCCCTTTAAGACGTATGGTCACTTTGAATCTCTCAAATTTCCCAACAAAGTTTGACAATTTTCATTCCTCTCTCTCTCTCTAACTTTGAGCACTCCTAGTATTTTTTTAAAATTATATAAAGTGCTAACTAAAGTGGAACCGTCAACATCCTTCACATGCAACAAGAAACCAAGCACGATCCAAACAAGAACTTTAACTCAAGCTGCTCCACCTGTTCACGACGCCCCAAGTTGCAGCTCATGAAGCCATCGGTTCCCATGATACTATTCTCTTGCCCGGGCTAGGCCAACACATAATAAAATGGATGGTCAAGGATCATTAGCTCTGTGCCCGTACGTAAATCACATTAACCTGACTAGACTACTTGGTTCCGCAATAAAAAAAGCTTTCATTTGTATGACATGAGCTCGGCACCGGCACTCAAAAAGCCCCTCGTCAATATAGTGGCAAGGACTGGTTCGTTAATGAAGAATAATAACAATTATGCTTCATCCAAATTCCAAGGGGTCATATTGCTACATATAAGGATAAATTGCTCCTGTGGTGTCCGGAAAGATTGGACCATCAGTATACTTACCTGTCCTTCATCATCATACTATACATGTATATTGAAAACTATCCGAGCAAATTGCCCCACCGACCAATTGTAATGCATCAGTCTAACGTAATAGCATGTCCATCTTTCATGCTGTGATAAAGGCTCCTATATTGTATTCCCTTTATACGCAAAATAATGTCCCAACCAGACTCAAGTTGTAATATGCTACCCATAAAGACTCCTCTTCCATCCTATTGGTCATCGCCGTCCGCACAGCAGTTTTCCTACAGTAATCAGCCTGACTTCCGAGGGAAATTTATAAGGGGATAATAAAGTGGTGTTGAATGAGATGGATTGGAAAACTGGAAGATTCGGCGTCCCCTCGGAAAGAGAGAGAGAGAGGAAGAGAGAGACGGCTCACTTAGCTTCACACTTCTTCCTACGGAAGTAATGAAAGTGCAGAAGGGCATAGGGCAATGCAGTGTATGTAGATAGACAAAGTGGTTACCAGGAGGAAGATCAAGAAGACGAGGATGACTTTGAAGGAAAATGTAGTGCCGCGTCGGTGACAAAACATTGGTAATCTCACTGTTCACATACATAAATTTAGTGACCATGCTGTCATCTCAATTGCAAGTATAGTAGAGAAATAACATGGTAGCGTTGGCATGGTCGTAGAAGTAGTAGTAGCAGCCGCAGTAGCTGTAGCAGTGTCTCATTGAGCACTGTGCTTTGGGAAGAATGTTGAGGGACGAGAGGCTCTCGGGAGTCGGGACGGAAGAGGAGTGTATGCACTCCAATGTTGGGATGGAGCTATTTTAGTTATTTGTAGCAAGTTGAAAAAGCTAATAGAAATTTATATTTAGCTATTGTATTAATGGGGTGGGGGTGGGTACAGGGCATTAAGGCACAGGACTCATTGAGTCGTCTCTTTTTCAGGGTAATAATTGATCTGGCCTAACCAAATGGCAGTGGCAGTGAACAGAAATCGAAAGTGCATCCACGGCCAATCTGGGATGTGTGCAGGAGGCGTGTGTTTGTGTGAGGGTGAGTCTGTGTGCTGGTAATAACGCTAACTAGCATTGTGTGCGGGTATGTACGTATGCATGCGGGCCAGGATCCCTAAGTGCTATTTTCCCTTATGTATCTCCTATGTTCCTTTATGTTATAATCGAACCGTGTAATAAGCAATGTGCCCAGCAGAGAACTCCTCATGTAAAACAGCATGGGGCTATGGATGTAAGATTTAAGAGGGAGATAACATGTGCGTGTGCACACGTATGTATGTATGTGTTTGAGTACGCGTGTCTATGTTATATCAACGTGGTGTTTGTGTGTGTGTGAGTGTGTGCGTGTTGTGGGAACTTGTGTATTTGTGTGTGCGTCCCCGCGTGGTAGTAGACTTTGTGCCGGTTAGTAAGCATGCCTGTCACACCACTACCATATGTGTGCCTGTGGATTAGACGTGTGTGCTAATGCCTTCCGTAAACTGTCAACTCCTTCGCATCGTAAATAAATGGGAGGGTAATTTTGTTGGGAATTAAGCTACTTCACACTGTCAATCTCATGAATTTTTTTACCAAAAAACCCACTTAGAAAAAAAACAATCAGTGGTTAAGAAATTCATTTACGGGGATAATCCTTAATTACGCTCAAAATACTGTAAATTAAAAGGGATTAGAGGAAAAGGAGTAAAGGGCCAAGTAGAGATGGAGGGATGAGGTTTGGGGTTTGGGTTAGTATACTGTTGTTAAATCTTGCGAAATTAGTGGTCCTGGTTAGTGGGACGGAGGACAGAGGACATTTGGCCCTTGTCCCCTTTACTTACAGAGGCAGGGCAGTACTGTCCCAGAGATATCCGAGGGTACTTATATGGCTTCATTGGAGTTAATGATGCAACCTATTGTATGGCTGTAGTTAAAAGGGTTTTTACAACTGGCCGGGGAGTTCTCTTGTCCGGATCCGTGTAAATCATATCTCTCTCACTTACTATCATCCTCATCATCACCAGCACAATCCTCACCTAATGGACCTTGACATAAGGGGTTCCCATCCTCATTACTTTGGAGACTTTTAGTGTTTGCTCTGGGACAGAATTTAAGGTCAAACTTTTAATCTCCTGTGTTACATATCTAATTTGATAATAATTAGATTTTGTTTTTTTTAAAAAAGCTCGAAGAAAATATTTTTAAAAAAAATTGAATCTGACAGCAAGAGAGTAGCTTGGAAATGGCTAGGAATGACCCAGTATTCCCGAGCCAGAACCGTCTGAACCTTCATATCGTAATTGTACCCACTGACTAGCTGGATACTTTATCTCGAACGGCTTGTATATTTACTTAATCTCACCGTTTGTTGATTTTCTTCTTTGTAGCATGAAGGAGGCGGTGAGTTTATGTTGCACTACGACGATGATCCAACTCCTTCTGGAAATGATGAGAGGACGGCGGAGATGCTCCCTAATCACTTTTTGCGTAACCCTGTAAAATAATCAGCGGTAGAGAGAAACACATGCACTCACGTAAACACATACACACACTTTTCCATAGTCAATAATAGAGGAAAGCAAACCGTGACGCTGGGGCTCATCGTGAGGTTTCCACCTTGACATTCAAAAGTACTCAATCACGTGGATAAACTGGGGTTTGATATAGATATCTTAGGATGAATGTGACATGATTTGAGTAGCCATCATGAGCCTACAACAATAGTAATAAAGTATGCCATAGCCCACATTGCATCCCCCCGCTAATGTCTAGTGTAAAGTGAAGGGGCAGCGTGATTCTATTGACTGAGTGAATTGACGATGATGGTTCCAATTAAATCCGGATCATTATTACACGACAGGATGGGGGCCAGGAGCTGATGGAGTTGGCCAATGAGATTCCCATAATCCTGTGCCATTAGGTGTGATCGAATGTGTGTGTGTGTGTGTGCATGTGTACAGATATACGTATGTATGTGTGTGGCGAGAATGGAGAAAAAACCACTGTGTTACTCTCACACCCGGTCTTTTCTTCTCGCCCACTTTGGAACTTTTTCAACTCGGACTGGTGTTAACTTTAGAACAGGAGCTGGAGAATAGCTGAGACGGGCTCAGGCCACTTCTCGACCCTTTAAATATTTGCCTTCTCTCGAGAAACACTCTCATTCCGTCAAAGGGAATCATCAGAGTCGTGACAAGTAGTCGCAGCTCCTGCTACGCATAGCACCCACTTGCCACAGGGAAAACTTGCTACACAGGGAGAAAGATATTGGGCTGACCAGCACCAACTTCAATACGCTCAAGTCTCCATACCTTCGTTCACATTATTGAACATCAGTCCCTCCGACGATCTTACTCAAACAGGCTAATTCGTACACTTACATGCATTCACACCTTTCAAGTGCTCGTGATTTTTTTTCGGACGAAAGACACAAGAGTCTCCTTCTCGGCGCACGGTGCAATTTTTTACGCTAGTTTACGCACGAGTCATTCCCTACGGGTATTTTCAAAGACAACTTATAATTTATTTCCCCGAAATCCCCAACCGCTTAACCTGAGCACTCCTCCATCCAAGGGTTGTCAATTGGGAAAAGAAGCTCAGAAACTTCCGGTTCATCTTTACAATCCATCCCAGGCGATTCCGGTCTCGGTCACAAGGGCGACGCAACGCAAGTGATATCCGAAGCAAGATCAGGTAAAACCTTCTTTACTAGTGTGCGTATCAACTAGCCCCAGCGGGGTTTATCAAGGAAATATAGGATAGGATTTTGAATGGAAGGATGATATGGAAAGCAATTATGATTGACTCCTCGAGACACTGTGTATATCATTACGTAATATAATTCCCTCTGTTTCTCTGTGACTCTGAGCGAAGTCAAAAGAATCTGAGGTTGTATGTCACTCACAGTCCTGTCAATCTTCTGGCTGTTACCATGTGTAAATCCTTTCAGTTTGTCTTCTCATCAACTTTCATTTTTGATATCAAGATTGCCCCGAGGATTTTTTAATGCCACACTACTATCATAATCATTACTCTGATACGGCACAGTATATTTTTAGTTTCAGCTTTTTTTCCGCTCACCGTCGGCCTGGCGTAACTTAAATCGAGAGAGAGAGAGAGTGTGCGTGTAAATGTGTATGCATGTGTGAGTGTGTGTGTGCTGATGCGTATGTTTACATACATGACGAGTCCCATGTGTGTGCATTTGTGTGTGAGACTTGATGCACACATGTGGATGCCGCTGCTATCATGAGGAATAGAGAGAGAGAGAGAGAGAGAGAGAGAGAGAGAGAGAGAAAGAGAGAGCTGAGAATGAGGAGTAGTGAGCAAGGAAGTTTAAGTGAAGAAAGGTGGGCATATGTGGAATAATCCCTGATATGTTATTATGCATCCTGTCTATTAATATTCATTCAACTCCCAATTTCCTGCCGCTCAGCACTGATGAGAAGTGAGATAAAATCTCCGGTGAGTGTTCACCCCCCTCCTCTTGCATAATACAAAATTCTATGGTAATATTTTCCTACAGTGCAGTGGTTAGTTACGAACCCTCCCACTCTCAATTGCCTATATAGTCGGGGCTCTGGAGTTACTCCTACATAATAAGGGAGGAGAGTTTAAAATCTTGGAGATAGATGCATGCATTATCCAATCCGGGTAAATTTTTTTACCTCACCCTCTCACTCTCGTACTCTCTCTCTCTCTCTCTCTCTCTCTCTCTCGCTGTTCCTGAAAAGTCTTCCTCTATTACCTTCGTCAGACCATTTATATTGAGATAGATCAGGCCAGGAAGTCATCCTCACTTGAATAAGTAGGTGCAGCACACTTGGCATGTTCCAGAGCAGATGAGTGTACAAGTGTGCGTGCGTGTATGTGTGTATCTTTGTACAGTACATAAACCCGACGTCCACCAGACTCCCCATCCGCTTCTCACTCCTCCCGGCATTTAAATTTATAATCATGATTTATTCATTCCTGAATGATCCCTCTGTTCACTATCTCTTTCTGTGGACTTTTTTGTTGGCTCCCGGGCTAAAATTCGACTCCTCCTTATTGGGCTCCCGGTTCTTTGGTAGGTCTCAATAGGCCTTATGCTGTTTGTCCAAATGGCTAATTGCATCGGATTTGAAATGCAGACAGAATACGAGACAGATCCCCAGAAGAAATTATGAGAATAGAAATACCAGACTACTAGCAGTGGATACTATACGATGGATTTAGTTTGGAATTCTGCAGGAAGACATTTTGTCAAGTAGTTATTAGTAATGAACATCGGAGCCGGGATTGGAATTTAATATGACAGGTGGGAGTGTAAGCATGATGATGCTTATGCTCTAACGGGCCACCTACTAATCAGTTACGAGACTGTCCAGATCCTATAGGCAGTAACGGCGAGAGCGCGCATACACTTTCCGAGAAAGGGTTCGGCCCCGCCGTCCCCGCTGTGGTCGTTAGGCACGGATCAGGGGATACACATGTCATGCAGGGGAGGGACCCAAGTGTTAAGCGATTACGTATATTATCCAGATTATCATGAGCCCCCCGTGGTGGCGAGACGTATGTCTTTTTCAAGGGAAATCACCATAATTATTTGTTTTAGGAGACAAATTTTGGAGACGCAAGACTGGTGGGGGCATAGGAAGAGGACCTGTCCATTAATCGGACTGGACAGCGCGTGTCTTGGGTCCAAGGGATTTCACCCTAGCCGGAGGAATTACTCCTGGGTTCCTTGTCTCGACTTGTCCCCATACATACGCCACAAGCGTACACCCAATATTTAAAGATCCCATCAGTCTACTCGCAGACGGACGAGATGGAAGGTCTTATTAGCTGGTGGATTACCCTGACGACAAGTTTACTTCTCTTCATCGTCGCTCTCATCAACTACGCTCGCAGACGAGGGCAAGGTGTGACTGCGGATCCGAAGAACGGATTGGAGTCATCCCGAACCGTTCGACCGTTCGAGGAGCTTCCGTCACCAAAGAGACTCCCACTTCTGGGACACCTGCATCTCCTTAATGGGTGAGTGTGATTAAGTCTACTGTGAGCCGTGGTTTTATCCTAATATGACCTACGGCACATCTGTTCTCTCATCTTAATTGGAATATATTTACCCCAACTAAAGTCCCTCTTCCTGCATGGCTCAGGCTCAGTCAGGGCCGGTGGTGTGGACAAGAGAGAGAGCGTGTTGGCGTATGGGCCCTTTTGCCTTCAATATATTTGCTCTGTACAACCTTCTGTACAATCTATGATGATCATCATACTTGATCCCACCAAACCGCTAGATCTACCTTTCTCTCCCTTTCTTTGGAGCCCTGAAGCTGGTGAGCAGTACCATGTATGGCCTTTCACCATGCTCAATCTGCTTTCATGCGTATCTCTCTATGGTCCACCGCTCTCATCGTCACCACTTCAAATGCGCAGAGTTGGAGAGAGAATATGCGTAGCCATTGTTTCCGAGCTGAAGCACTCAAGCTTGATTTTCTCCCATTTTCCAGGGATCCGTTCGTTCAGATGACGGAGCTGAGTGCCAAATACGGGGAGATATACTACTTGCAGCTGGGAACGGTCAAGACGGTCGTGGTCAGCTCGTTGAATTTGATGAAGGAGATTCTGGTGACGAAAGGATCGGCATTTGGACACCGAGCCGACTTCCTCCGCTACCATATCCTATTCGGCGGAGACAAGGAAAACTGTGAGTAAAGACAGTCTTATAGCTTTAATTCAGTACTGTTGTTCATAACGCCCCGAAAGTCTTGTAAGAAGTTCAGTCCTTCAGGATAGGATACTCCTTGCTATGGCGTCAAAACAAAGCGCATAACATGATAGGAACTCTTTGTTTGTTCGCTTACATTCCAGAGGATCCCACGCACATTGGGGACACTAGAATCAAGTTTACTATGTTAGTAGCCCAGTGTGGACTGTGGGACAGTTGAGTGGGTTTCCGTGGCGGAGGAACAATTTGGAACATAATAATAATAGTAATAACAATCATCTCCGATTATCATTATCATGATTACCGTTATCACTATTTTTATCATTCGAATCGACTCAGTCAGTCGTGTTTACAAGCGCGGTCAAACTCTGTATAATATGAAGGGTAATGTATTGTGCACACGGCCTCTGTTGAGAGCCACAGTATATGATTCCGTGTGCGCCTATAAGAGTATAGAAAGGGTAGAGGGGCTAGACAGGTCTGACGGGGATGAAGGTAACCTCGAAAAGGGTTCCATTTTTCAAGTTCACTCATAGTGGAGGTAGGTATCAAGGGGACTTGAGACGGCGGAGAGATAGTGGGATGAGATACGGGTGAGTCTGAGAGAGACAATAATAGTGGACGTTGCTAAGGTAGCAGTAGGAAGAGTTGTAGTGGCAGCATTAGTAGTAGTGGCAGTTATAAGTTGTAATACTAGTAAGCAGTAGCAGTAAAAATAGTGGCGGAGTGTCACAGTTACATCATAAGTACACCGTCTGGTCGACCAGTCGTGTAGGCTTCACGTTGTTCACTACTTGGTTGAGGAACGGTCCGGCTATTGTTTCTCCTCTCGCCCAAGTCGTTGTCATTGTACAACTTTTACGATTGTTCACCTCTCGCGTCTTCCAAAACAAAAACATCATTCCGTTCAACCTTCAAAAATCTTGTTAGGTAACGGTTCAGGGTGTATTGACAATGACGGTATATTCAATGATGCGAAAGATGAGGGCGAGTGAGTATGGGTGACGGACTATATACTTTTAGACACCTCCGAGCCGGGCGGTATTATTATGATCATACAATGAGTTATACTTAACCGAGTTGAAGTAACAGGAGGGTCAGACAATGTACTCCGTATGGCGCACCCTTGCAAGTACATATACGTACCTGCTCAGTTGAATATGTCCTCTACTGTGAAGTCACCAGTCAGGAATGAATTGATGCGGTTACTGGAGCTGGACCAGCGTGTGTCCAACGTATCCGTGAGGGTGACAGGAATTACGTAAAAAATTTATTGAGATTGACACGAGCTATTCATCTGCCAATGGGGTGGGTGGAAGAGAGATTAAACGGGTGTTGGTGGCGTAACTGTGAACTCACTGCGGGTCTGGAATTTATAACCGTATAATTACCCTCCCGCCGCGTACACTGGAAACCCGTTTGACTTCGGATTACAGTTAAACGGACCGAACGTTGCGCTCGATCTAAATACTATTGTCTTTTTTTTCAGCCCTTGCCTTCTGCAACTGGTCCCAGACCCAGAAACTGCGTCGTGCATTGGCCCGGCGATTCTGTCATACCAGGATGTTCGGTAACCGTGTGGATGAAGCTGTGACCCGGGGAAGCGCTGCCCTCATAGACTCTATCGAAAAAAATCTAATCATGGGCTCGGCTCAGGAGCAACTCAAACAGAACGTTCACGAGGCCTGTGCTAACATTTTCTTTGAGTTCTTCTCATCCCAATACTTTGACGGCTCAATGGACGACCAGTTCAAGAAAGTTGTCCGCTACTTTGATGACATTTTCTGGGACATCAACCAGAATCATCCCACGGATGTCCTTCCCATACTCGCGCCATTCTACCGGAGTTACTTTGATAACATGTCGAACATGAGCCACTACATCAGAAACTTCGTGCTCGACCGTATCATCCCACATCATATGTAAGCATTAGTTTCCACAGGAAACGTTAATTGGAGTGATTGGTACGGGTTGAATTGACCAAGACCAATCATGATTATGCTTGTAGGAAACGACTGGATGCGGAGAATCCAGAGGATTTGGTGGACAACCTCTTGCTACATCTTCACGATTCCGAGAGTGAGGACAAGTTGACAATGGAGCAGGTGCTTTTTGAACTTGAGGACTTCATTGGAGGGCACGCAGCAGTTGCAAACCTGGTGGCGCGGGCCTTGGTGGAAATTGCTGGAGTTCGCGGACTGTCTGAAAAAATTTATACAGAGGTAATAACCCTTTAGGCCAAACATTTATTGCTGTCCAGTGATTGGGCTTCGTAGTGGTAGTATTATAACACTACCCAAGATTCGTACCAGCATTTTATGATGGGGTGGACAAGATTTTTAGTGGTTCGGTTTTATACGCGTTCGATAATATGCGCACAACCACTTCGCCATTTTCGTAATTAATCCTGCTCGATTAGAGGAAACTAGCTAAATACTCATTTGATTTTGACAGTGCGTAAGGAACAGGAGCGGAGCTTACATGCAGGCAGTACTTTATGAGACGCTGAGAAAAACATCTTCACCAATTGTCCCCCACGTTGCCTCGGAAGACACGTCAATTGCAGGTAAACGTCTTTGCAAATATATAGTAGATAAAATGGGGAATTATGATGCCCCGTTTATTTCTATTTTAAATGAGCAAACTTAAAAATTAATTCCTTTTGACGTTCTTACAGGTTTTAGAATAAAGGAAGGGACGATGATTATCTTTAACAATTACGAGCTCAACACAAGTTCGGAATATTGGGATAATCCCGACGCTTTCAACCCGGAAAGATTTCTCACCGAGTCCGGAGCTTTCCGAAAACCATCCCATTTCCTCCCATTTTCAACCGGGAAGAGAGCTTGCATGGGCTACAAGCTGGTGGAGGAGGTCTTCGAGGGGATTGTCAAGGCCATCGTGACAAAGTTTGACCTGTGCGTGGCAGATACGCCCAATACTCTCCCGCTGTCCTGTGTGGCACTCCATCCGGACATTAAGTTAAATATTAGTTTCAGACTGAGGCAGGAGACGTAATGAAAACCGGTCGAAACTTTCAGTTTTAGTCCAACTGGAAGGGCACTGGTTTGACTGCAGGAAAGCAATACTTCAACCAGTACGAATATACATATACATATTGTTGTTGCTTTTAAATGTTAATAGAGTTAATAGGCATGTAGTTATTTAGATGTTAGTGTGTAGACGACGGTAAGATAACTGTGGGTAGTTAGTATCCACACTAATTTGTTGATATTTATATGCGAACGGAACGGTTACTTCATCTGAATGGGACAATAGCCCATCGTCGTGAGGTTGTTATGCACAGTTTTTTATCATCTTCGTCATCATCATTACAATCACCAAAATAGTTTTAAAACTGGAAAGTGTGAGCGACATTCGATGTAATGATGTGTCAAACGGTGTATGCTTCTAGTTACCTTCAAAATCCTATTTTTGTCTAGAGGTTAAATAGTTATGATATTATTTTTTGTTCAGGTCCTCTTAGGTGGGGCAACTTGTTGATTGTTTGATTAACTGTAGCTTTTGGGATGAAATAATTAATGTAGTTGTCTAGAGATCTAGAATAAACTTATACGGACGTGGCTACTGGTACTCAAATTCATTTTACTCTAATTTCGTCGTACCCTACCACAGGCGTACCTAAATGGCAATTGGCAATACAACAATTATAACGTTCACCTGGAGCCACTCTTCCAATGAACTAACCTAAATTCTTGGATCTTGAATGCCAGTATGTGTAGTTCGTGGATGTTGCTACTGTCAATCGGAAATCCGTGGAATCTCGGACTCATTTTTATGTCCTGTCAAAGCAGTCCTGCTACTCCACCGCAATCACCGTTACTTCCTGACTAAATTGGATTCTTCTCTGCACTCAGATTCCTGGAATGATCCAGAAAATTACTGTCAGCAAGATATACACTTAAATTTACCCAATTGTAAAAACTTGGCGAGTGTTCATTCAAAGTTCCCTAAATTAAAAATAGCACCCATAAAACGGTTGAGCAGACACTCAAAAATGGCTCAAAGATTGACGTGTGTCTCTGGAGTCACGGGTGTGCATACACTGGAGCACACTGAAGAAGGATACAGGTGAGGCATGTTACATGCATATAGAACCCTTCCTTGGTACCCAGAGCCCTGTGAATTCAGCACACAAATAGCTTTATAAACTAGAAGTTGAAGCAACGAGGAATCAAAGCTTCCTCGATTTTCCGATGGAACTCTACCATGTAGCGTAGAAACATCAGCCGTAAAAATGCTGCTAACAATATGCGCGCCCTCCAGCAACACTAAAGGACACCCATGCCCATCCCATGAGGTACTTGCGAACAGTAATATGCTCGTTCAATTTCTAGGGCAGTAAATTGGTTCAGGTGGACTTCACGATAGTAAAAGTGAGTTCATTTCACTCTAAATAAACATGACATTCACTGAGTCAGAACAGTCGCACTTTCAAGTAAGTTCATGGACATTTGAAGTCACGGTTAATTTTCATAAGCCATAAAGATCATTCAACTGGTGTCCTGAGTACCAAATACGTTCACTGTAATACAACGTGACTGCAGTCAGTCACTGTGTTTACTAAACATGCTTTACATAGCAAGGGCGATCGAAATGGCTGTTGAGATGCATTTAGATTTTGTTCAGCAGTAGAAAACCTGGACTTCCCGTGTAGCCGTGCATCATTGCATCACCTGATAGAATTTGGAATCGAATTGTAAGAATATGAATTATGCGTAACACGTGCTACGCATTTCGCTGTGGAACCATAAATAAAAGCGCTCCAAAAATGGTTCCACAGCGAAACGCGTAAAACTCATGAACACGCGGGCCAATTCGAGTCATTTTTGTTTCAAAGGATAGAGAATTAAATTCTCTAGGAAAAATGTTGAAATGATAATGGTATCTTGAGTAGTTTTCCAAAATTTTGAAAAGTTTCAAGAAAAACGAATTTCAGTTTGAACTTTGTTTGGAAAACTATTCCACTTTCTGAAAAATCCTGAAAACCATTCAAGAGAATTTAATTCTCTATCTTTTAAAACAAAAATGACTAGATTCGGTTGACCCGTTGGTGAGTAACAGGCGAATCGCCGTAGCACCTGATCATATACTGAGTAGGAGTCTAAAATCGAACGCCATGATCCAAACCAAGGGAGATAGAAATAGTTTCTATACCCTTGGATCCAAACACCTTTCCGGTTTGGCATGAAATAGCTCTGTATGCAACCGTCTCGTACTGATAATGAGGGATGCCAATTTCTTTATGTTTTTTAAGTCATTCTGTTTTCCTGCAAGGTCTACGATGATAAAATATTTTCGTGCAAAACTTGCTTTAGCTGCCACGGAATGGTGCCGGCGACATTATTTTCCTAATAAATGTTAGCGTGAGGTGACTATAATTTTTTAAAAGTTGAAAATTTTCCATATTTTGCTGCATTTTTAAAGCCTCAGGGATCAGATCATCATTATATTAAAACGGACTGGCTAAAAATATTGACCTGAATCTTTCAGTTTTGTGATTTGTTGCCAAGATGTTCGATCGCACGTAACATAGAAACTGAAAAGTGCCCGAAAAGGTTCTGCCACTAATGACGTGCAAGCAGCGACCAGTGACTCGTGTCATCCTCCTTATGCAACCGCAGCATTAGGGGAATGGGTGGACTAACAGGAACCAATGTTTTTTCGATTAAAATTTTCAAAAGCATGATACTATATTACATGATATGGACAATTTTGTACATTTTGGAGGATATTTGCTGGTACGATCTAAAGTTATGGAGGATTACGCTGCTTGGCCCCGTTGAAAATTGTGAGGGGGAACGTTAACACGCTAAGCTTGCTTCCGACCAAGGGTATAAAACCTTATACCATTGGCTTCCGACGTCACTGACTTCGGGTTTTCCAAGACTCCTGATGTGATCAAATATGCTATTATTTCCGAGTCGATCCTTGTGGACATTAAACTGACTCTCCTATTGAGATAAAGTCTCAGTAGCTAAAGTAAATTTCGATCAACAATGCTCAGTGCTGAAAGTTACTTTTCTCTACGAGCTACAGTGCTCATGTGCATGGCTCCGGAAAAAAGAACACTACAATTAAGTTTGCCCTGCAAAAGAGTTTCTCGCTCAATAAACTTATTCGTGCGTACAGTGAGCAAAATCCATGTTGGTAGCGTACGCTCGAAACTGATACAGATGCTTGCACGGGATGTGCACTTGACACTTGATCAAGAATAGTTCAAAAGCTAAATTCTAAATAGTGAGCGTGCTGTGAGGTGGAGTGAGATTTATTGCGGACAGAAATTAAACTTTAATTTAGGCGGACAGAAGTTTTTTAAATTTTAATTTAGAAATTAAAATTAAATAATTAAAATTAAAATTTCAATTTGAGTTTTCGTGAACTATATATCTTCACTACTATGCGCTATTGTTTTTGTTATGCCATTTTCTTTTGTAAATTAAAACTTATGACAAGATTATCTGAGCGAAGTGTTTAATTTTTGGAAGTTTCGCCGTTTATCGTAATAAATAAAATAATGGCCGATAAAATTCTCAAAGTTGAACTTTTTCTACAGGGAATTTAGACTTCCACAATCACAGAAATTAAGGCGCCATTTCACCCTATGACCTTCACAACTCCATCGATTAGTTACTAACTAGCACCACATAAATGCCACTGCTGCTGTACTACAACAGGCATACATGCAAGACGCATAACGATAATTATTTGATAAGATTAGACATTTCTTTCAAGGAAATTTGAGTTGCGGAAAAAATGTGTTACGATCAGGGACTGGTAAATCTGCACTATTCACAGCCCTCAACCTTCTGTGCTTGCAAGTGCAAACTAGAACCGCAAGCCAAGACAAACACACTCGACTCAATCCTACGTGTGTAAACGGTATAATGGAAGTCTTGAATTGCTGTAATATATTATAAAAATATTTTTATTTCGAGGTAACTAACTTTCGGGGTAGCTCGAGCACAAAAACACACACAGTCATGCTACTGATCATTTGAAAAAAGAGAAACCGAATGTCACAACAAGGTAAGCTTTTTCATTATTGGATAGCATACATTTGATATCATCATCATCTATACTCTTATTATACCTCGCTGCGAGACAAGTAAAATCTTATTATACACTGTTTTTAATTCAACGTTTCAGTATGACCCACTGCTTTGAACCTATTATACAAGAAATACGTATATGCTAAATGCTAATACGGTATTCTTTCACAAATATCAGTCATAGTCAACCCGGCATAACACATTGACGTGTGTACCGACGTTTCCTTCAGTAAAATTTGCATGAAAAGACTCAAAGCATTCGCTGTAATTAGGATATATGCTAGTTAACTTTGGAACTAACTGCTGATAGAACATTAGGAAATCCGGATGCCCATTATCTGCAGTCTTCATTCTTATGAAGTGATCAATGTCGATTTCGGAAAAATCTCTTAATTGAGGATTTGTCATATTCAAGTCGAACTCCAACGGTGGGCAAGTGAAGAATTCTATGCTGGCATTAGGATTATGGAAATGGCTGTTAAGGAAAACAACACAAATACGTATTTAATTCGCACCATAAAAACTTCCGCGATTGCATTTTATCTTCCCACTAACATTTTTAAGGAATTAGATCACCGAATAGTATTGAAGTATTAAAAGTATTTAATAATCTAGAACTTACGTGTAAACTGGAACAGAATAGCAAGGCATTAGAATCCAGATGGCTGGATGGTCTAATTCGCGTTGAGCAACCGAGTTAGAAATAAAACGAGTAGCTGGTGCTATCCCAGCTAAGTGAATCTTTGAAGCATATCCAAGTACAATGAAATCATAAACAGCAGCGGTGACCAAAAAAGGAATCACAACCCTGAAAAGTTAAATAAATACATGCTTCCTTTCCAGTAAACGTTAAAGCAGTATTTAAGAAAATGTACATGATACCTACCTATGCACAAAGTGCCTATTTCCAACTAAGTAAAAGTAATTAATTGCGCTTGCTGAAACGATCAACATGTTGGGGAGTATGGGTAGCATAAACCGAAGTTCTTTGTGAGCAACGCAACTGCAAATTAACATTATACATTTACATCTCTGTACCTCAAATTATGGTATCAAAGGTCCATGTCCATACCTGTAGATGAAGATGTATGAGACAACAATGCCTACTTCTCTGTGCAGGGCTCCACCATGGAGTATGTAATCCCGCCCAAACCGACTGAAGTCGCGAATTTGGGAGAAAACGAATACTAGGTAGCTTCCACCACCTAGCAATACTAAGCAACTAGTGATGTACCAATGAAACGGATGAGTACCGAATAGCGCACTTTTCCCCTGCAGGTAGTTGAAATCTATAAAATTCCACCAGGAAACTGTTGGTTTCCCATACATTGAAGAATCAAGGAGATAAGTCAAGTGCAACACTGAAAATCTGAAATGCAAAATCATCTCGCCATCTTCATACCTTCCGAACCAGAGAGAATGATAAATGCAAGTTTTACAATTACCCAATACAGCAGCAAGATAAGAACATGTATGGCCTCCGATAGAATTCGCGAAGCACAGCAGGAATAAGAGGAATCCAGTAGGCAGCAGCAGAGGGCCTCATAACAAAATTCAACGCCGCGATCAGTGTGAACCTGTACATTGACTCTGAAAAAAGTCTCCGCTTTTACACATTCAGCAACACAATATTATTTTTGTTGTCTGTTGCACCACACTCACTAGTTTCCAGAAGATACAAGCCAATTAGATTTAGAGACATTTCCATCGTGTTTCCTAGTGTACGAGAACCACAGTATGAGATAAACCAGTTCGAGAAGTACAACCACCCCAGTACTCTGGTTACTCCCGGTCCATAACGCAAGGACGAATATTTCAAGAAGTAAAAATCCCCTATGGTCGTAACAATTGACTGCTGAAATCTTGGTACTAGGATCTACAAGCATAAATAGGAAAGAAAATTAATCACTGGAAGAGTTTCGCCGGCTTCTTTTCTTACCATGAAGAGACGGCTATCTAATTCCAAATACTTAAGAATCCAATAAGGAAATGCTAGGAACATCGGATACACGTAGCTACGAAGCCCAGTGAGCCATTCCCATGTGAGGTGACCATACCTAGAAAAAAAAATCAATTACTACTGTGATCTAACTTGGCAAAGCAAGATGGGAGTTTTACCCAAAAACCACTTTATGAGCAACCTCAGGGCCCTGCCAGTACTCATCAGGCACGAAATGAGTTTCCACAACAAAAACCATAACAATCCGGTAAAATAGGATTGTAAGGAAGAATTGAGAATCCTTGGAAAGCATTGCGCTACAATATTAAAGATACTCCAGAATGAGCACACAAATTGTATAACACTGTCGTACAAATCTATGTAAACATTTTCACTACTCAAGACCTGAATGTTTCTAAAATTCTATTCCACTAATTCCACATAAATCCTATTTCTTACTCTTGTATTCAGGCAAGTTGCATTCCCGCCTCTCTGCAAATGAGACATAGAGTGTTCACCTCCCGTTCTGATCTTAAAGAAATTCGGCGGCAAAGCAGGCCAAGTATGAACCAATTCCTAATGGTCCATGTAAGGTGCAATTCAGCTGTTTATAGACGTGGGGGGAAATTTTCAAACAGTTTTTAGAATTTTGGACAAAGGTTTGGGAAAGTTCTGTGTACAACTTCGTGTGTCATTTCAAGTAATTAGGGACTCAGTTGTGTTGAGGCAGGGTAGAAATAGTGTAATGGCATCGATTACCTTTCGAACAAAGTTCGGAGGGGTAGCTGCGTCAGGGGCTGTTAATTGGTTCCCAAAACACATGAATTCAGGTTAACTTGTCGAATTTCATCGCCAAAAATAATGTGGGTGGTTTTTCGCAATAATAAATTATAATTTACTTCATAATTTTACCGCAGGTTTGAAGCAGATGCAAGCCAAATTGAGGTCCGTTGATTGTGTGTTGGAACTTCATGATGCCCGGATACCCCTCACCGGTCGACACACGAACTTTGCTCACCAAATCATTGGTAATAAGCCTCACATACTGGTACTCAACAAGAGTGATTTGATCAGCCACGGTGACGTCAGCCGTATAATCAATTCCTACGAAGTTTCAGATGTTAATCGGCTTCTTTTCACTAATATGAAAAATGATAGAGATGAAGGTGTAAAAAAGGTAAATAAGCAGTCGGTTTTAAATTTTTTTTCTCTTGGTGTTTGTTGCAAAACTTAAACATTTACACAGATCTGCTGCTTTTTTGCAGCTAATTCCTACGATGAGAAAATTAGTTGAAGGTTCTGAACGATATGGACGGTCTCAGGTTAAAGAATATCACGCTATGATAATTGGCATTCCAAATGTTGGAAAGTCATCTCTGATCAATATGCTGAGAGCAAAGCATTTAAAAAAAGGTAAGGGGAGTCAAGGTTGAAATGTACTGGTTAACGTTCAATAGTGAGTTGTAGTGCGCTGTTTTAATATTTAGGAAGTATTGCCATGATAATAAAAATCTAATCTGAAATTACATGCTTGCAGGTCGAGCTGTGAAGGTTGGACCTTCTGCTGGAGTTACTAAATGCGTCCACGAGAAAGTCAAAATATGTGAAGCGCCTGTGATATATCTCTATGACACACCTGGAATTCTGTCGCCAAAATCCTCAGATTTGGAATCGGGGCTGAAGCTTGCAGTGTGTGGTAAAGTTGAATCTAATAATAATTGCATATTACTATTTTTGTATTGGTTCGAACATTTTCTTTCCTCACTTGCTTGATCCTTTTTCTGTGATTTGCTCAGGTAACCTTCCCGATCACCAAGTTGGAGAAATTCTTATTTCAGATTATCTTCTTTATCTGATGAATAAGAAGCGTTGTTTTAAATATGTAAAGTATTTTGGCTTGCAAGGACCATCGGATTGCATAACTACAGTACTGAGTGCGGGAGCAGTCAAATTTAACTATATGAACAAAATAAAAAATCCTGCAGGTATTCCCCAAATAAGCACATCTCAATATTTCTTTATTGCCACATTGATGAACGATATGATAGCAGTTGCTAATTGAATTCTTACAGATCAGAGCTACGTATCCAAACCCGATTTGACGCTAGTTGCTCAGCATTTTTTGGCGACCTACCGGAAGGGCGAACTGGGAAAGATGGTTTTAGATGAAATCACATCAACGAAAGCTCAGGATTTTAAGAAGAGAAGCAACTTAGATTTAGAGGATGATATAGACTATAATGAACACAGGAGTAGCGTGTAACGGCATGTATATACATATGTATGTGTATATATTCGCTGCTTTTAGAATTTTATGGAGTAAACTTCAGCTGTACAGCTCTCGAATCAAATATGAGAAAGTAAAAGCGTCGTTTCCGTTAATATTTTACTGTGTTTATTATTTTATTCGTGCAGTTCCTGTCACTTCATTTTGGTGTCGTGCATTTTACGTAAAAACATAGAAATAATCAGTATCATTATTCATTTCTACCACGCGAGCGAGAGGGTAATTACATTGGTATCGGCACATTCTATCCGTGCAGACTTTTTATAAATTAAAAGATACAAGGCCTTTTAAACCAACTAACTAATTTATTGTCGAATGACGAATTAATTCCAGGTTTTGCATTGCAATTCCCGTTTAACGTCTCGCAGCATACGCAACGGAGTGATGAGAACTTCAAAAAGGCTATAGCGTTATTAACGTAGACAAATTGGAGGAACTGGCTGGCTAACCCAGGCTATGACAATATTTAAATCATGCATTCCTATGGAGCTGATTACGGTCCGCAGAAAGTTGTTAACTTTTTTCACTGCACTGCATTCATATTCCTACTTAGGGTACAAGGGTTTACAATGGACACAACTTCTACGTTCTCTTTTCCTCGACCTACTTCGGTAAATAGCCAGTCACTTGCTTGCTGAAATGGACAAAATCCTTTACAAGGACACGTGAGTTGGTTAGTCGTACCGAATGGCAGGTAATAATGGTGGAACAGTAGAACGCCGTAAACATTTTCCCGACGTTAAGCATGAGGACACAAACACAAGGTTTCTACACGCATGGGGAGGGGGAGGGCAAACGCTTGACAGAGCTGCCGAGCCATAGAGCTCTTTTTAGTATTTACATCAAAGTTACGCATACAGTTCACCGTTGACAAGGGAAAATAGGGATTATACTATAGATGATGATCACTGGGTTTTTCCAGGAGATGATACTCGGCAGCCACCGTACTGTCGACTTCGTCGTCTTCCATTACCTTGTTTCCTTGTTCTTTTTCGCCTATTGGCCCCCCTTCCTCCTTCCTCTGCTTCCCCACCAGCAGCAATGACGGACATCGGTAAGGGGTTCGAGCAGTCCATACTTCTGAATGTCCGAACTGCATTCTTCAACACCTGGAAAGAGCCGTGCTGTTAAACAGGATTTCAGTAATTTTAATTATTTTTGTCAAATTGAATTAGTTTTATGTAAGCTCTCAACCCTTGAGCGGATTGATATATAAATAGCAAAGGAATATATAGCTCACCTTATCTTTGCCATTCCAGGGCATAACAAATGTTACAACGCGTTGATCTGGCTTCGTAACACCCATAACAATGTAGGGCTGGCCAGGGCGGAGCTGATTAGTGCAACAGTTATCTTTCGGCTCTAAGCTAAGTGAGCGAAACTCTCTACCCCGGCGGGTTCCTTCCCGGGGTTTGAAATACCTCCCCCTTCGAAACTCCAACGTTGTTCCTCGAAGCCGTTTAAATTTTGCCCGGAAAACTGTCAAAACCATTCATATTAGTCACCTCATTAACAAGAGAAGCTGCAGTAACACACTATGACAAAGGCAAATGTACACACATGAAGTGAACACGATGCAATTTTTTTGGTTATTTATGGTCATGCACTTACCAAAATCCGCTCGGCAGAAGTTGTCAACAATGTTCTCACATGTGTGCGCTTGGTGACAGGCAGGACACTCTGGATCATCTGTGAATGCAGACGGAGGGGTGAAAGGATTAATTTTCAGGGCTCTCTACGCATTTCTTCCACAAGATTTACACGAGCAGACGACTGCCCGAACGATTAGAAAAGGGTCCAGTCTTACCATTCTTATCCGCGTTATTGGCGGCGCCAGGTCGAATGCACAAATCGTGATCTTCAGGGAACTGGTCACATTTCAACATACTCGGCCAGGGATATTTGTAAGTCAGCATTCGAGGCTCACATCTTTCCTGAACGCCCTATTTTTCCAAAAGAGGGAGGTGCGTTAAAATATGGATCTTCATGGCTATTATTTAACTTTCCTCTCCACCGCAAACGGACTTACTTGACACAGGGATCGGCAGGGATAAATTGGTCGGTCGAGACAAATAGGGCTGAAAAGTGAGCACAGGAACAGCTGTGTATCTGGATGGCACTGAAGTCCGAGAAGTGGGACCCAGGATTTTGCCTAAGTGATGTCAATAAAGCACATTAGTATCCCATCATTCCACATAAATACATAGGCATTCATTTGCCTCATTTAGAAAAACGGGTTGGAGACCTCAACATCAGTAACATAAATGATTAATTCCACCTCAACATGGCCCTGGTCATCCTCACCACGGACATACTTTTCACTACTGTCCTCCACGCATGACTTGACAAAACTATACGAATCTCCGAGGAAAACTTACAAGAATAATAACGCAAGTAAATGATTGACTAAAGGCGAGAGAAGTGTTTTTTAGCTGTCTACTCCAACCATCAAAGTGACTGACAGACGCAGTTAGACGACTAAACAAATTTAATCTTCCAGCCACTCAGACACAATATTACGCACACACATACACACGGACTCCGTGTGACTTAAATCCCTTATGCATGGCATGTCCAGGACCCATCATAGCGTAGGGTGAATGCGTTAGGAAAAACTTTTTAGGTATTTCCACACTGTCGCGCTCAACCACCACAACCATCTCCACTAAGCTCATTCAGCCCATTTGTGAGCCCAGAGCATTATTGTATGAAACAGCCTTGTAACCGTACGTGTGGAACAAGTCAAGAGTTAAATCCTAATCCTCCTTTTCAAACATACAAACTTAGTAATTGATTCAGGAAACGGAGGGACCTGGTCAAAGCCTCTTAAACACACACATACACGCACACGAACACATACTTTGATAAAAGTCAGATGTAACATCATGATTGGTTGTCAAACAAAAAAGGCTCATAATTGTTCCAAAAGTATAAGGCCTCATCGGGTATGACAAAGTAATAAGGCACTGTTATGCACAGTTACGAAAGCCCAGTTTTCACAACAGGGACACGGAGGGTGCTATAAAATCTTCTTGTATTTGCATTGAGGGACATCCCAATCAGCCCATCATCAGTGAAGCTCAAGCCCGGGAACCCTCAGTGCATACAGGCATAGCAAGGCACGCACTCATACTTCATACTAGTGGAGAATGTAGGAGGAAAGATTTCTGTAATTTTCAGGCAAATATTAGTATTCCGGAAAAAAAGAAGGCCTGAGTTATGCACTCGGATAGTTCGCTCTATCATGGAAAGACGGTCTTCCACCATTATTATTACCTCCACAGCTCATGTAATGCAACAGCTTAAAGTTTACAACACTATAAAATCTTTGGATGATTTATGGCCATGCTAAATTCTCTATTTAAAATTCAAAACCCACTACAACTACTCAAACTACTGCTGTTACTTACATCAACCAAAGTCATACAGATAGGGGAAAAGATGCAATTACGACCCAAGCTCTCTACCTCATCACTATAATAATCCTCATGTATTTAGTGTGCACTTCATTGACCCTTCACCAGTATCTGTTATTCTTCAGAGCTAAGTAAATCTGACGGGAACGGGACAAAATACTTCTTCACAAAGCATCCACGGGAGAAAAGCTAAGACCATGTCAAATGGAAGGTATGTTTCCTTTGTCAGACTACCAATCATAACCAGCTGCAGTTTTCCCAACATTTAGATATTTTCTCATATGTAACAACCCTCATATGCCAGCCCTCCTCACAATGTTTACCAAAGCTTAACTCTACCCTCTTCAAGTTGATTAAGATGAAACTGTGGGATTTATAAACTGGAAGTAACTTCAGAAGGGTTATATATGGTAGTTCCATTGGAACAATGACCAGTGAGCTACAGGTATGAGCCAGAGGCGCAACACCTGACAAATTGTGAGTCAACGTGTGCGAGCCAGAGTGAACTATGACGCGTGATGAGCTTGCGGGACTTTCCCGCCAACAAAAGCAACAAGTGAGCCTTGACTCAATCCACTGCAAAATTGACTTGAAAATTGCAGCTCCATCTAATCTCTTTCCAGTATGCACCCGGCCAGCAGACACATAATAATAATACAATCTCTGTCTCTCCCTCATCCTTGTGGTCACTGACTCAAAAAACAACTGCATTCCTCCATCTACTCGCATCTGCACACCCGAAGCAACACTGTGGTCAATTCCACCTCCTCCCCGATCCGCCACTGCATATTTTCCTCATGGGACGACGACGAGAGATGATCATGATGATGTGTCAAAGAGTGGTTTGGGTAATGTTGTGTGTACATACGAGCTCTTTCAAAACTGAAGGATGAGGGCGAACAGGGTGTCTGGGAGGATTTTGCCTACACACTTCTCCGCAGTTTGCTCCCCTGATAACCTCGCTTTTGGTCTTTCTGTGAGTTTGAGCCTTCAGCATCGTCCTTTTCAATACACTTATGCACGTCTGCACTTAGAATCCCTGCACAATTATTTTTCTGTCCTGGATCGTAAGTGTGTGTGTGTGTGTGCGCGCCCGCGCGTGCTTATGTATAAAAATGTGCATCGCACGCTATGGTCATGATTCCCATACTTTGAAACAGGGGTAAATCTTCCTCTGCCATCACTGCTTGACCATTCCAAATTTTTCACAACTATGGTGTACATGGTCACCGTCTGTGCGCGTACATGTGTGTGTGTGTGTGTTTTTGATGGGGAATCAATGGCCGCATCACTTCTGTGAGTCAGACTATTCATTACGTTCGCCGAGAACCAGGAAAGAATTGAGATTGAGACTAGGAGATGCATAAATCTTGCGGACAAGCTTCAATACCGCCCTTCCACTCCAAATTGGATTGAACACACTAGTTATATAAGGAGAAAAGGTAATGGGACTTTTGGTGCATACCCACAATCTTGTCCTTGCCAACGACATTTCATAAATAAAATATGACCTGTGAGATCTGCCGAGATCTTCTCCACTCCTCAACAAAGTTGAGCTTTGCATCGTTTGTGTAACTAGAATGCAGGTGGGCTACAACAACTCCAGCCTATCCGGCAGTGTGTTGTGCCGATCCTGTTAGCCCCACCAGCTCCCGCATGATGAACTATGGTTAAAAAAATTTCACCAGAACAAATGTTAAAGTGAACGTTTACTTACGTGATACTCTGCTTCCTGGAGAGAGTCATGCCCCAGTAGATTCGGGATCATCATCTTGGAGTAACCGATATTTTTACACAGGGTGAAATTCATTGGTATATCCGCACACGTGTGCCCATTGCCGTAGGTCCCGGTCCGGAAATTTCCGTCCCACTCCTCACTGGTTGGTGAAAAGAAAGTTTGTTCATGACTCAGATGTACGGAGGCGCTGATGAGGATCAGACTGAACCACACCGTCCGAATTGACTGCAAATGAGCCGCACAGTTCCTCATCATTTTGACACTGCTGATACTATTGCTCTTGGTACAACATCCACCCTCCATCCTCATCTTTAGAAATGCACAAGGTCTGTCCGCACTGGAAGAATTAATGTCTTCCAATCGTCCGGAACTACAACACCCCGAGTCCGACTCCAACCCTCTTGCAGATCGTCTGAATGAGTGACCCTGAGCTCTTCCTTGACTTTCTTCAACTGCACCCCCGTCTGATACGCATCCTTGACATACGCGGGTTGCCTTCGCTTCCACAGTCAGTTCTCCCCAGAACTATGGATAACACGGCCGCTGGGTGGAAGGAGTATAATACAGTGGAACGGAACCGAAAGGATCAAGCTCAATGTCCAGACACAAACACACGGTGTCTCACGCACACATACACACATAAACTAACAATTTTTTAGCCTCACTCACAGGGTCACAGAGAGATGATGATAGGGCACTGGAGCAAATTATGAGCAAATGTCGAGACGAGAGAGCAGAGTCTGACTACCGATCGGAAGCACATGTCGGCTCTGGCAAGTCTGAGTCGACGGTAATTGACCCTTCTCGAGAAAACCCCCTGCACATACCGCTAACGCAGGTTTGTCAAGGTAAAAGTGGCGAGGGAACTTCCGTGGCCGATTAACGATAATTATTATTTCAATAAAATCCTTCAGATCCAACCATGTAACGTCAAACCAATACAGCTGTGGTCGCAAATGATAATGATTGAACCAAGAGAGGCAGCGAGGGAGAGAGAGAGAGTGAGAGGTACAAGCCTGAATGGAGAGGGGAGGAAGAGCAGCCGCAGCTCTGTACTTGGCGAACGGAAAAACTCTACTGGGTAGAAAAGTACACCGGGCTGAGGAAGTCGTCCTTTTTGTTGACTATGTTCCATCCAGAATAACAATCAGGAAAAAAACAGACAGTATACTCCTGCATGCTGAACGCTCGTGTAATCTTTTTAAGTAGCCACCCCACCACAGTCTTAACTTAACTTGCTCAACAGAACAGGCACACACACATTGGGGCACATGCACATTAACTTATGCACACTCCAGTAGTGGCGCCTATGGCTTACACCGTCTCACTCTCCAGTCAGGCTCTAGTATTTTCACAGCACTATGCCATAGGGTGTTCATAGTGGTAACAGCATGGCTACATAATAGTCCACAGCGAAACTGTTTTCACTCAAAATTCAGTCCTAGTGATCATGTTAGCGTACTTAACAAATATTTTTTCAGCAATCATCCCCAGTTTCCTGTATATATATACATATATATATAACTTTGCAGTCAGCTCCTCCGTCCTGCTCTTCCTTCCCCATCCACTCTCACCCACAGTTTGGAAGAGAAAATTCCCCTCTCAGAACATGATTCTTTCGAGCCAATCGCAACAAACTCAAAAATGGCTTTCATTGGCACTTGATCTGCACCTTGTGTATGTGTGTGTGTGTGTGTGTGTGTGTGTGTGTGTATGTATTGGAATGAATGTGTATTTTTACTGTAGCCGATGATGCCACAACTGTCGTTTTAGTTCCTCACACCCCCTCACCATCACCGCAAAATAGATATGAAGTCGAGTTGAGAGAAATCCCATTCGCTTTTTGTACGCACATGTCAAAAGTATGCTTTCATCCTGCTCTTCATAATATCGTCCACACTCACCGTACTTTCACACTCTGCACGGGATATTCCACAGGTGATAGTTGCCGTCATCAACTTCAGGCATGGGCCTCTTGCACCCTTGGTGTACCCATGTGTGAAGTCATTTGAAAAGTATCAAGTATTTCTAATTATCCGCGGAATGTGGCATATAGGCAGCTAGCTGCAAAGGAGGGAGATTTGTGATGCTATATAATATTTTATCAGGGGCCATCTGAAGGTGGATCAATACAGATTGCAAGTTACGCAGAGTCCTTCATAAAATCAAGCATTTTCTATGAAGACATGAGTGGATAAATTATGGGGTAAATGTCGTCTGCATCTGCAATCCCTATCTATACTTGGAGGAGCTGTTGTATGCACGATTGCGCAACTGCGGAGGCAGGATATAGCAATGGACCAAACCGACCACCTGACCAGTACAACTTTTTCTTTCCCGATACATATCCCTGTGAAGCAGACGGATGATGGCTATGTGACCGTTGCTCAATTCCGTGGGCTTGTTGTCCCCGAGACGAAAAACTTACGGGGAGAGAGCCAGACGACATGAGACACTATAGCGGACGGTGTGGTGGTGAGACTGACTCCCTGTCAGGCGTGGACAGGTTATGGAAAGTTGCTGTATTAAAAGCGTATAGTGTGGTCCATAAGGTATTACACCTCTTGGGGACGTGGGAGAGAGAGAGAGAGACAGAGACAGGCTTAATACATCTCAACCAGGGGGAAGATACCATACGACGTCTCCTCCTCATAAACACTGTGCAGACTACAGGAGATACAATCTGTGTGTAGGGTAAAGCTACAGCACCAACTAATAATTCTGACGTTAGGAATCCCATCCAAGGGCCCCGTGGTGACAGGAGAGATGCCAAACCCGTCATGTCTGTCTCCTACATTATGATGCGTCCTCCACTTACTATATCTGCGCACATCTCAAGTTTCATCATATCATAACCATTGCTGCTACTACCACCATTACCACATTCATCTCAATCGATCCGAGCCGTTCCTCATCACCACGGATGAAATGAAGAAGATGTGAGCGCATTTGAAAATTGGATTCAGAATCCGAGCCCATATACACCCCTCCATCACCCTCTCCGTTTTCATATTTACACTGTTGCCCGTACGAAAGAGCTTCTTCTGAGACTGAGCACTACTGGGAGGAGAGGGAGAAAAGTCGTCCTCCCTTTCTCGGGGACAGGTTTACAGGGAAAGTGTTGATCCATTCATCATTGCATAAAGGATCATTATATGGATGGGAACACATATCGAGCTGTCATTCTGTCATGCTGTGCTCACAGTTTGTGTGAATGTGTTTGTGTGTGCTTAAGTGTGTGTGTGTGTCTGTACGGCTGAAAGGTTGGAGCCAACCCTCCCAGACCATATATCTATATGGCCAAAGGGTGTGTGCTCTCCTCTAAGCCGGGGAGGAACCTACTAATGTAAGGTTTTCTATCCATAGATATGTACCACCCTCTCAATCAGTAGGGACTTATTGAGATATGGATTTAGATAGGGAATATCCACCCTGTTCCCATGGAGACGAAATGTATAGACTTTAGCACGTGTGCAGTATGTAAAGTGGAGACTGCACTCAGCCAGTGCGTATATCTTTGTATATAGAAAGGCATAATAGGGGACAGGGGATAATTTTGGATTTGCACGGACAGAGAGGCAAGATATGGCGAGAAGGCAGAGGCTAAACTCGGATAAAGGGACAGACCCCTTGCTGACTGGATCTGTCAACCTGTCAAAACCAGGATTATTTAATGTCACATAATGAATATGTAGGGGAGGATCCCTTCAGCTTATTATGTACCTCCCCATAGAGGTAAGGTAATGGGAGTCGTCAGCCAGAGTCAAGAGTTAACTCAATACAGTGTACGCAACTAAAAGTAGCTCTGGAGTGTCAAGGAGCGTCAGTAGAAACCAGCCACCACAACCACCACCACCACCAGCCCAGCCCCCTCATGACAGAGTGCTACAGCATCCCATAACCCTTTTACGTTGACTCTCATATATGCAAGGAGGAAATAAAAAATGTTTCAACACTATTCACATCTTCCCCACCAGCCTTTGTTTACGCATGTATGTTGTTCTTACGGGGGAAGTGGTACGGAACCACATGGGAAAACAGTAGGGCAGATACCATAATCATACTCCTTTCTGTCAGTTCTATTTTCAAATCATGTCAGTCTCCTCCACCATTTATGAGGCAGGGAACAGTTAGGAGCAAATTATTATTATGACTCTAAAGAATATCATCTCCTCCCTGATAATAATAATTTTTGAGGCCTATACAGCAATGGGATGATGCTTTAACAATCTACTACAGACCCATCACGTCTACCATGTATGCAGCGGGTGATCCGGTGCTAGGAAACCGTGACTGGTTCCAGCCGTTTCTCAGACGGAGGGTCAATATGACTCCTCTGTGTGATGTCCTGAAAATCGGATACCCTCCATCCATTTTACTTCCTCCCTGCTTTGAGCAGGAGCACGGAGTATCAATAAGTTTGTAATGCAGGGGACAGGTTTGATTTTACGAGTTTCCGACTCCTTTGCCCCTAACCCTCACTCAGTGCAGTTGTCCATACCCTACAGAATCATCAACTTAATGACAGTACACACAGGTTGAATAAGATTTGACAAGTGTGGGCTGTGACGGCAGGGACAGTGCCAACAGAACGGTGGTAACCCTAAATTGATGCACACACGTGTTTGCGTTTGAGCATGCATTAGGGGTAAGTACTAGTTGTGCACAGAGTAAGGTAGTCAGAGGTCCAGAGACAGGAGACTACCAAGCGTTTCAGACTATAGTTATATTTTGTTTCACCTGACGAGTTTACATGTGTACACACGCATACGCATGGGCATAATGGCTCACATAGTCAGGCTGACTCTGTTCAGTTGATGGGGTCCCACCAACACTGCCAATTCCATCCGTCAAGATAAGAAAATCAGAGTGTGTGAGGATATGGGAAGAAGAATGGGACTTCTTAAGCTCTTGTACAACTCTTATGGTTTTATTGTTACCACTAGGGCCAAGTGAATACGAATAAGGAATCCAGACTATGGCTTAACAAATTATGTCCGCATGTGCTGATACAGAGCCTCAGCATGTGGATGCATGTCTGTCTGTTTACCAGTGTGACGTGCGTGTGTGTGTGTGTGTGTGTGTGTGCATGTGTGCGTATGTGCGTGTGTGTATTTTCTGAGCTCGTGTGTGCCACACAGCACTTGGCGGGACAAATTGCTCCGTGTGCCCCAGGTGGGATACTCTTCCCCGTCGTCTGGTTAGATTTATGAGAAGAGGCGTCTAGATACACGTCCAGATATAAATCAGTGACGAGACAGGAACCTAGATGATGGTTGACTTTTCCCCCTGGTCTTCCATCACTCCTCCTGACATGTTATGACCACCTCTTCCTACTCAGCCTATCAATCTTTAATTCCTTCCAGCCCGATATAGAGCACTCAGCGTCTTTACCTTTTGCCTTATTATTTATTTATTATCTCTTCCCGATTACTCTCAGGATATGTCTTGTCTCTCTCTCCCTTTACGAAAAGGCCCTGAGTCAAGACTGACGGAACCTTCCCCGTCTGTATATGAATGTGTGAGAGTACACACATAAGGTGAGACTTGATAGGATTTTTCCTTTCTTTCGCCACCTGGTTGTGTAGTTATGTGGGGAATGACCATCAACGGGAGCGTCATCACCATCATCATCATCATCATCATCATCAGGGGCAAGCACATCATCACGGGACTCATCTCCGTTGTTATTTTAGTAAACAAAACGTAAAGTCACACACAGATACTCAGATGCACGCATTTTATCAACGAGTGCAATCCACCTTACATATATGGATGAATCCTGGTGTCCACAGTACACCTCACCTTTCTGTGGCTGCATACCAACATTATTGGTGTGTGTAGAGCAGGGTAGGGAGTGAGTAGGGGATTGAGCGACTACTGAATGTGAATGTGTGTACACAAACCTGTCGTTGGATTTACATTAGGGGATACAGCCAGGGTGTAGGATGCTCCATGGGGGTGACAACGACTGTTACTCACACAATAGACTGGAGGAAGAGAGCGTCTCTGTGCTGTGAGGCCACTCGGGGTACAGGGAGGATAAACAGAGAGGAAATCCGGAGAAAAGGCACAAATGTGCATATATGCGTGGGGTTCTCGCTCGACGTGTGCATTTAAATATTAATCCGTAACAACTCAAACACACACACACACACTTGACCACATGCAAGCACTTCCCCTGTCACTTCACAGCCTCCCCATTATTTACTCCAATAATACACTCTATCAATCCAGCTTTTCGTAAGTCCACTCATTAATCACTTGAGTAACTTCCCTGTTGACAACTGGCTAACCAGTCATTTTCCTCGATGAGCAATTGGAGTAAATCCTGCAATAATAATGATGAAGATAATAATAAATTTCAGAGGACCTATTACTAAGAACTGGGTGCATAATGTTGTCCCATTCATCACTTCATATTAAGGGGGTAAGGGTCTTTGCAGGACTCACGTCCATCTGGTCCAGGACACATGAGGTAAATGTCGGGGAGGAGTGCAGTGCAATGTTTAGGAGAATGTTTACATTTTACATGCCTCTCATCTCGGTACACTTTTTCCATTGCTCTCTAGCCCTTGCGAGAATCGGCTATGACGGTTAGAGAGAAGTGCTGACACAAATTGCTCGTGTGACAAAACTTTGGAAGAGGACATATATTTAGGAATAGTTCCGATCACCAATATGTATCAATGCTGCTCTTACTAGTTGCGTTTACATATGCAAGGAATCCGGCTAAAAGCATGCAGATAGGAAATTGAGATATGTTTCCATATTACTTGTCCCTTAGCAGCATGACAAGTACAAGCTCAGTTTTCTTTTCAATTTTAGCTATCTAACAGTGGTGTAGATCTATTTACAAGGGGGGGATCCCACATGTCCCCCTAGCACAGAGTGGGCACTATGTGGGTTTAGGAGGTCACGTAGGAACATTAATAATGCCAAACTCCTAGGTGCGGAAATTCAGGTTTGCC